>VZTT01024852.1:0-30554 GCA_013400855.1 Buphagus erythrorhynchus | reverse complement strand
TCCTGCTGTCCCTGTGTCACCTGCAGGTTCTCTCTTGGCAGGAGATGCCCCTTTCCAGTGCCAGATGTGCCCCGCCAAGTTCAAGATCAACTCGGACCTGAAGCGGCACCTGCGGGTGCACTCGGGGGAGAAGCCCTACAAGTGCGAGTTCTGCGAGGTGCGCTGCGCCATGAAGGGCAACCTCAAATCCCACGTGCGCATCAAGCACAGCATGGAGAACGCGCTCAAGTGCCCCGAGTGCGACTTCCAGTGCGGCAACAAGACCAGCCTGAGGCAGCACATGCGCGGGCACCAGCCCGAGCAGCCCGTCAAGTGCTCCGAGTGCAGCTACTCGTGCTCCAGCAGGGCGGCCCTGAAGGTGCACGAGCGCATCCACGGCAAGGAGAGGCCCTTCAAGTGCGAGCTCTGCAGCTTCGACACCAAGCAGCGCAGCAACCTCACCACGCACGTCCGCAAGGCGCACGGGGACAAGGCCAAGGGCAAGAGGCACTCGCTGGACAGCAGGGAAGGAGACAGGCCCAAGCAGGGCGGCTCCAGGCAAGTGGCCAAGCTGGACGCCAAGAAGGCCTTCAAGTGTGACCTGTGCGACGCGTCCTTCGTGCGCGAGGATTCGCTGCGCAGCCACAAGAAGCAGCACAGCCTGTGTGGCGGCCCCAGGCCCGGCGAGCTGGCCGTGCTGCAGCTGCAGGTGGACGCCGGCCGCCAGCCCGGCGCCCCCATCGCCGTCAGCCACCTGCAGGTGCCGCTTCAGGCCGCGCAGGTGGCTCCCTACAACGAGGGGAGGGTCAAGATCATCGTGGGCCACCAGGTGCCTCAGGCCAACAGCCTCGTCCAGGCCGCCTCTGTGAACGTGGTGCCGCCTGCCCTGCTGGGCGCGGGCCAGGAGGAGGTGCTGGCCGGTGGCCGCCTGCAGCTGCTGGGCCAGGTGAGCGTGCTGGCCCCGGCCCCGGCCGCGGTGGCCACGGGGGATGCGGGGCCGGGGGCAGAGCCGGCCGTGCTGCTGGGCACGCAGGAGCAGGGTGAGGGCAGTGCCCTGCACCAGGCCCTGCTCCCCGGGGCTGCCCCTGGCCCCCACGAGCCCCCCGCCAGCCAGGCCTTCATCGCCAGCTCCGCCATCAGCTGCTCCGACCTGGAGGGGCTTAATGCCCTCATCCAGGAGGGAGCCACCGAGGTGACCGTGGTCAGCGACGGCGGGCAGAGCATCACCGTGTCCACGGCTGCTCCTCCTCCTCCCATCTTCTCGTCCTCCTCCCACACTGAGGGCCCCAAGCAGAGCTACTCCATCATCCAGAGCGGGGCTCACACGGCCCTGCTGTGTCCTGCAGACTCCATCCCTGATTAGCAGCGGGGCTGCTCTGGACCCTGCTCTCTCCTGGGGCAGTGCTGAGCCTGCCAGGAATGCACAGGATCAGCTGATCGCAGGATTTGTCCTCCAGAGCCAAATACCTTCCACTTCCACGCTGTGTTTGTACGCTGAAGGAAGCAGCCTGTATGTGACAAGGAGGGTGTGTTTGTATTTCTGTGCCTCTGCTCCTTGGAAAATGGAAGCAGCTGTTGCCAGTGTCCCCAAGCAGTGACATCCTCTGAGCATGGCTCTTGTACTGTCTGGAAGAAGAAGTCCTCACCTTGTGCTGAATTACCTCCAGAGCAGCCTTGTTGTTTGATGCACACACAAAAAGACAATAACCTGAGTCATTCTGGAATTTAACTGAATTAGTTCTGTGCTCTGGGTGCACTCCCTGCTCCTGGCTGAGCTCTGAGGAGCCCCCACTGCTGGCTCTGCTCCAGCCCAGCTGAGGTTTGAGGGGCTGCTCCTCAGTGTCTGTAGCAATTGGTAGAACCTGGCACTTGAAATGCTCATGTGTAATATTCACATCTTCTGTGTCTCTCTATAATAAATTCCTGAGACACAGAAGATGTGAATACTACACTCATGCAGAGACCAGGTGGTTGTTTTTAGAAAGCAAAAGGATGTTGTCCCTCTCTCAGTAGTAACTAACTTTGTTAGCAACAACACAAATTCTCTCTGGCATGGTGATGGCTGTCAGAGGTGCCTGTGAATTAAAGAGCAAAACAACTGGAAATATATTTTTTACAAACACTACTCACCTTTTGTTTTTATTTTGATGCTGCCTATTGGCAGTTGCAAGGGTGGTAAAAGTGCAGTACAATTTGGGTCTTCTTTTCATTAAAGGAAAAGATTGAATTTAAGTTTTTTTTTTTTTTTAAAACTTCTAATCCAAGGTCCATCACTCCAGCAGAAATTCAGGTTGGATCACGAGGAGATGGTAATTCCTTATTATATTTATAATAATATTATATATACTTACATATTTATATTAAATATTATTATATTTATAATTTATTATGGAAATATCTCTGATGAAAGAATTCCACGATTGAATTGAACTATGCAATTGCCTGTGCAAAGGTGCCACAAACGAAAAGCAGTGAATTTCCCCATCCCCGGTGGTGGAGGTGAGCTCTGCAGGCAGGATTTCCTCAGCTCCCAGTGTCCCGTGCCATCCATAGGTGGTGCCAGAGGCCCAGGGAAGCTTTGGAGCTCCTGGATGATATTTCCTGTTTAACACTTCCCTGTAAAAACATTTCAAAATTCAGTTTTTTAAGACCTTACTAAAAGCTCAGCTGTAAAAATCTCACTGTCGCTTAAGAGAAAAAGCCGCAGGTAAAAAGAAACACCCAAAGTTTTCTACAAGAAGAAAATCTGTGGCCAAAACTTAACCTCATCATTTATATTAAATTGATAATATTTTGCTCCCTGTTAATTCATTTTACCCTGTTCATAGTTGACAGCTGTAGAACTGTCGGGCACTACAAGAATGATAAAACCCGAGGGGTTTTGGCGAAGCTGCTGGTTTGAAATGCAGTTTATCTGTGCCTGCCCTTGGCCAGGAGCCTCACCTGCAGTCCAGTGCCCCACTGAACCACCCCAGCTCTGTTATCTGCTCTGCAGCTGCTCAAAAAGCCTCGAGAACCTTCTCAAGTAGGAAACCGGTAGATTTGTCATATTGTAAAGACTCACCTTGGTACTGGGCCTCAGAGATAAACAGGAAAGATAAAGCATGGTGTGAATGGATAGACAGAGCTCAGTGCTGCTGCTTCAACGTCCTCTGGCTGATTGCATCATGTGAACAATCTAGAGACTTCTTCCTCCACCCTGAGAAAAAACCAGCTGATAACCAGGGCTGACACGGGGGCAATTTCTCTTCAATTTTCTCTTCCAATATTCGGTCTTGATTTCTGTATATGATAGTAATGGTCTGTGTCTTGGAGCTGGCAGGAGCAGATTGTTTTAATCTCTGATGTTCACTTAATACATTCTTCATGTTATCAGCAGAACCATCCCAGGAGGGAGCCTGGTAATTCACAACAAGTGTCTCTTGTAGAGCTCTCCTGCTTTTGAGCACGTGGTAAATAAATCCTATCCCCCCCTCCCCAGAGCTCTGCCATGGCCTCAGAGCTCTGGAGCAAGCTGGCTCTTTCCAGGACAAAATATTGGGATGGATTTTGTTCCTACTGCCTGGAGATCCCCAAGCTCCCCTGGTAAGTGCTGGGCCCAGGAGCAGAGCTCAGTGCTGCTCACTGCACAGCCCTGGTTCCCAGAGGGAAGGGAAAATCTGGATATCCCACCTCAGTACATCCCTGGGGAAGGGAAAAATCTGGATATCCCACCTAGCACAGCCCTGGTTCCCAGAGGGAAGGGAAAATCTGGATATCCCACCCAGCACAGCCCTGGGGAAGGGAAAATCTGGATATCCCAGCAGAGCCCTGGCAGGCTCTGCTCTCTGCCCAGGCTTTTCCCCAGTTTCCCTGTGGGCTCCCAGGTGTCAGTTTATGGGGGTCACAGCCTCCCTCCTCTCTGGGGATGAATTTCTGCCTGCTCAGAGATCTGAGGTTAAACTGGGCAGGCAGAGGTGCAAAAGCTGAGTGCATTTCCAATAACCCAAGCCCAGCTCTTGGGCTTTCCCAGCCCTTTGGGGTTTGTTGCTGTTCCTGATGCTGCTTTTTAAAGCCAGACCCAGTTCTACAGGAGCTGATCTTCCACCAGACCTGCTGAAATGTGCTTTTCTTTTGTGCTTTGTGAGGCAGGAATACACAACAGGAAGAAAATCTGAAGGAAAATGTGTTTGGACACCTTGAATTGTGTTGAGCCCCAGCTCAGTGTCCCCAGTGGGGCTTGAACACTGGATTAAACCTTATCACTGGTGCTGTATTTTTACGTGGTTTTGATAAAAACTTTAACTGTTGTTTGCATCAAAATGAGAGATTCCTGCTCAAAACCAGCCTCAGGCTGTCCCATGCACAGGGGGGTTCCTGGATATGCCCCAGGAAACAACAGAGTGGGTTCCTGGATGAGTGGATGGGATCAAATCCTCACCTCAGATGAGGCCTGGAAGCAGCAGAACTTGGCCCAAAGCTGGCTCCTTTGGGAGTTGGGAGAAAACCAAACATATTGAATATATGTGGGGCTTGCAATTAAAAAATTGTAATCAAAATATTTCCCAGTCATTTTGGGAACGAGCCATTTATTACTGCTGTCATCTGGCTGCACTGGAAAGTACCTTCTGTTGTGGGGTTTAAAATGTCAGAGACATGCCAAGACATTTTTCTCTACAATACAAAGAACTGGGGAAAGGCTTGTTTTTTTTAAATTTAGATACCTTTATTTTATTCTGTATTTCTGATTCTTCATTTATTTGTGTTTGAAGTCAAAATATAGTCAGTCATCCTTTTTGTACTGTGCTGCTCTGCTGACTGCAAAAATATTTTCTGTGCCCTCAATGGCAAGATCTCTATCCTATAATTTCAGGAATATTGACTGGCTACTCTAATGGCTTTTTACATCTCCAGTTGGAAAATCTTTAGCCTTGTTATTTAAATTTTAAGAAGAGAAACCAATATTGTTAGGAGAAACTGATGTCTCCTGTCACTTACCCAATGACCTTTCATGAGGTGATAAAGGTTTCTATAGTGACCTGAGGAAATGATGTCTCAGGTATCAGCATGAATTAAAAGTCTGTGGCAGGAAAAGCTTTCTTTTCTCTGTCTCTCAGGTATCCAGTTCTGCCTTTGTCTTTATTCCAGTGGCTGACATGGAGAAGGAGTCATAAAACATCCAGGATTTGGTTACATGGCTGTCTTTAGAGGCTTCACAATGTTGTAGGGAAGGAAAAGCATCCATGGCAAAGCAGAGGTGAGTTTTTTTACAAGCTCACGTTCAGGCTGGAGTGCCACTGAATTCTGTCACCTGTGGGATCAGCCAGATTATTCCATGAGCCTCAGGAGCTGCGTTTGCCTCTCTGAAACCAGGAATTACCATTGGCTGCAGATTCAGCTTTGGCAGAGGTGTTTGAGTTCCTCGATTCAGACCTTGTGTAAACTCACCTTTAATTCTGAAAGTGAAAGCTCTTGGTTAGTGAGAGTTGGCCGCATTTTGTAGGTAAAAGTTGAACGTGATCTGGGAAATAATTAACTGAGAGCTTGGAGAGTGTTCTGAGGTATTTTTATTTGGTTGTTGTGTTTTGGTTTGGTTTTATTTTAAAGACACAAGGATGCATTTCTACATTCTTGTGCTGCTGGGTGAAACAACCTGTTATCAATATCTTCCAGTTTATCAGACCTGATGTGAGACACCTAAAAAAGCCTTGGAGGAACCTCCAACATTTTCAGCTTGAGTTTCCCACTGATGTTTTCCAAAGTGAAGGAAAGCTGATAAATCTTTGTGCTGTCTGTACTGGCAGTGTTTGAAATAAAGGCTGGCCCTGGTTCCTGTTGCTCTGAGCTGTCAGAGAATTTTCCATCATTTTGCTCCCCAAGCCCTGGGCCAGCAGAGGCAGAGCAAGGCCAGCCCTGAGCCCTCACCTCCCCCTGCCTGCTGCTTGTATTTGCACTTTCTAAATGTCAGACTGAAATCAAAAATCCACCCCACACCTTTTCCCAGCACAGATCTCAGCTTCCTCCTCCCAGAGTGTGTCTGCACTTACTGTGCTGGCCGTAATTCATAATTCTGTCAGTGATATCAGTATATTATATATCAGTTCTGTCAGTATTTGCACTGGAGCTGTGCTGCTGGATTCCCCACCTGGACAAGGTGCCCTCAGAAGGATATTGTGAGGATGGGAATAACTTGGATACCTCAGTGATGAGCGAGATGCAAATTCCCAGATGGATCCTGGAGATAGTCACATCTCCTGATGGCCCAGAGGAAAATTTGAAAGAACAGGAATGCATAAAGCTCAGCTGCATAATGCATAGCAGTCATAATTAATAGATTAAAGTTCTTTGTTGAACATGCTTTTTTATTCTAATAAAGGCAAGGGAGTACAAATGGTGACACAGAACAAAACAGCCATGTGAGATTTTAGAGTTGTAAAGCTAAAGAGGTGATAAAAATGTACCTTGAGTTTAAATTTTTACAAGACTGATGTAAGACTTACTGCCTTCAATAGCAGCACTTTTCCTTGTCTCTGGGCACGTTGGATCATTCTGGTTCTCAAAGTACATAAAATTGCTGGGGGATTATTACAAACTTCCCAATCCTTGCTGCTTAGTCCCTCCTAAAGAATTCAGGATTCATCCTGTGAATCACTTTGCCTTAACAATGTTAAATTTTGCTCTTGTTGTAAAATCATGGCGATTAGCCATTGGTAGAACTTTAATCGGCTGGGGATATTCATTATTTTTTTCCTTAAAAAAAAAAAAAAAAAAAAGCCTGCCAGCAAAATTGCTTTTTGGTGATGACTCTGCTTGAAAAGTGCTCTGCAGGGGCCCATTCCCAATTGATTATCTTTCACAGCTAATAGCTTCAAAGGCTATTTGGTGGACAGTCCAGTTTTACATTTAAATGTAAATCTCGATAGCCTTGACAGACTGATGATCAGAAAAAAGAAAGGTAAAACCAGTAAAATGGATGTACAGCTGGTATAACTTTCACCAGCTCCTCCCGGGGCAACTGCAGTGAAATTTAAATGGTTGCAGCGTGACAAAGCTCCTCGGAGGGGATGGTGAGTGGAAACCTCACTAAGATGCAGCATTAATAAGTTGTTGAGTGGCCTGGCAGCCCTAAAAGTTCAGTGTGGTGTCAGTGGCTCCCATTTTGTGCTGCCTTTGGGGTCAGGAGGGAATTGAGAGCTCTGGAGCCTCAGCAGGGAAATTCTCTGGCCAGGGGAGGGGAGGACACACGAGGGTGGCTCAGTCCTGGTGTCCTGGGCATGGCAGAGGTGCCACAGCTCCTTGGGGTCAGGGGGTACTGCCTGAGTGCAGTCTGAATTCTGACAGCCCTTAAATCACAGAATCAATCACAGAATCACAGAATCAATCACAGAATTACAGAATCACAGGGTTAGAAGAGACCTCCAAGATCACTGGGTCCAACCCAGCCCTAACACCTCCACTGACCCATGGCCCTGAGTGCCACATCCAGGCTTTTTTTAAACACATCCAGGGATGGTGACTCCACCACCTCCCTGGGCACACAATTCCTTTATCATGAAAGTATTTATAAAGTACTTTATCACTCTTTCAGTACAATTTTCCTAATATCCAACCTAAATTTCCCTTGGCACAGCTTAAGACTCACCAGAGTGACTGATATCATTCTTATCCATCCTCACTGGGAGAAAAGGTGGGCAAGGAATTCCTCAGCTCCCAAATACCTCAACAACTGTGAGGAGATGCCTTTTTTCCTCATTTTTGATCTCTGTTGCTGTGGAAACAGAGCACAGACACTGCTCATTTTCACTGCCTACTCCTCAGGGCCAAACAAGTCCAGAATTTTCCAGGCTTCCACAGGAAGGGAAAGTAAGGGACAGGAAAGGAGAATGTTCAATGTAGAACCCATTGAGAAACTGGAGATGAAGGAAGGAATGTCTAAGGAAAATAGGGAAAATAGGGAGGTGGTTTCAGGGATACCTGGGGATGAGAGCACAGGAGGTGTTTGTCCCACGGGGACTGGCACCCCTTGTCCTCTACTCTGATTTTTCTATTAATTTCTGGAATCATCTGCATAAGATAGAGAGAAGAAGAGAATGCTTTTGTTTAAGTCTAAATTCTCCTCCAGTGGTACAATATTCCTGTGCAATGGAGTAAAGGGCATCTATGCCTATCTTTTTCTTTTCTTCTTCATATTTTCTTTTTGTTGTTGTTGTTGTTTTTCTTTTTTTGTTGGTGTTGTTTTGATGTTGTTGTTTTGGGGTTTTTTTTGGTTGAGTTTGTTGTTGTTGTGGTGGTGGTTTTGTTTGGTTTTTTGGGGTTTTTTTTGGTCAACTTCTACAGCTCCATAAATCCTCTGCACTAAATCCCAAACTCCCTTAAGAGTGCTGTCCAGCACATTGATCATGGCAAAATGGGATCAAACCCAGGCAAAACCCACCTGCCTTTTATTTGTCCTTTGGGGCAGCACCATAAATTAACAACGATGCCCCCCAGTGAAATCATACCCTCCTTCCAATACCAAATTCCTAAAAATGCATAGAACACATTTAACAAAAATTGACACTTCTTCCTCCTTCCCCTCATAAATTCACTGCCCCTTTTTTTTTTTTTATTTATTCAGGATGCACAAAGCCAAGGAATCAGCAGATGCAGAGACCCCATCAGCCACATGGGGAAGGTTTGTGCCATGGCAGAGCTCAGCTTTGGGGTGGTTCTGAGCCCCATGGGATGGGCAGGACTGGCAGCAGAGCAGGGGCATCCCTGGCATGGGCTGGGTGCAGAATTTGGAGGGAAAGCCCTCCAAACCCAGGGATTAAATCCCTCCAAACCCAGGGATTAAATCCCTCCAAACCCAGGGATTAAATCCCTCCAAACCCAGGGATTAAATCCCTCCAAACCCAGGGGTGAAATCCCTCCAAACCCAGGGATTAAATCCCTCCAAACCCAGAGATTAAATCCCTCCAAACCCAGGGGTGAAATCCCTCCAAACCCAGGGATTAAATCCCTCCAAACTCAGGGATTAAATCCCTCCAAACCCAGGGGTGAAACCCAGCTGGCTCCTTGCAGTGCTGAGCCCCAGCTGCTGCAGAGCAGTGCCAGCAAACTCTTCAAATTGGAATTAATCCTCTTTTCCTGCCCGTGTAGGTAAGTCTTTAATGATAAATCCAGCTATCAATCCAGTGGCTATGAAAAGGGAGGATCCATAAAATCCATGGGCAGAAATACAAGTTTCTGTCTATGTGAAACTCTGAATAAATTATCCATGTGGCAACTGAACTTTGCAGTGATCTTTCCATTGTCTCCCTCCTTAAAATCTGCTTTGGGAAATGACTGGTACAGAAACAAGAAACGAGCAGAAAAAAAAAATTCACTTGTTCTTTCACCTTTTGGCAGTTTCCTGCTCTGGGTTCAGCTTTCACAGATTTATTCCAGAGGCCTCTGGCCCATTCGTGCAGAACTGGTCAATTTGCATGTGCAAATTTCTATTCTTTGCCCTGTCTCTGTTCCATTGTGTGAGTTCAGTTTTTGCATTTGGTAAATAGAAATACTTTGTATTTGGAGAAAAAACTGGGCCACACACACACAATTCTTCTGTTTACTACAACTAATAGCAAGTAGTAAAAAAAAATAAATAAACAAACATGTTCCCTATTAAGTCAGTATTAATTCATGCAGAAAATCCACTTCATCAAAGGTTTTCCACTTTGTGCCTCTCCATGTTATAAAGATGTTAATTTTTTTTTTAAATCCCAAGGATTGTCATTATTTTAGCTCATATTTAGACACAGAGACTGTACCACAAAATTAAGAACATTCCTCCCTTTCCCTCTGCATTGTTATTAGTGGGAAAAAATTACCAAACCAGAATTTCCTTGAAGGGAACTTCCCAAAAACTTTTAAATTTGTAAACATTTAAGTGTCATATAAAATTTAAATATTGAGTATAATTTACTGTATTCATGCTGGGTAAAAATCTGGGTGTTGATTACTTTTCTGCGAGCTGTTTTTTCTGCAGAAGCACGGTATCACTGTGGCAATCAAAGCAGTTTGGGGCTGTTTAGCATCCTGCTGATGAGTTATGCCATCAATACCAAACTGATTTCCAAGATAAACCCAACTGAGGCATAACAAAGCCCAAGTGATGGCCAACTGTGCTTATGTGATCATCTTACAGTGGTTACACAGCTCAGAGCTGCTTTTATCACCAGCCTGGTGATGCATTTATTGTGGGCTTTGCAGAGAAAAGGATTCAATTAAAAAGGCATCGTGGTGTTATCAGCCAAATTCTTCAGTTCAGCTCCTGGTCGTTAAACGAGTTACTCAGTTTACACTGAATGAATCGAAGAAAAATGGAAGCAGGAGTGATTTGTTAGAAAAGCAAATAAATGTGGGTACAGTTGCAGAGGGAGGACGTGAGGCCCCTGGGTGAGCACATCATCTCCCA
The DNA here is from genome assembly GCA_013400855.1 of Buphagus erythrorhynchus. Lineage (NCBI taxonomy): Eukaryota > Metazoa > Chordata > Aves > Passeriformes > Sturnidae > Buphagus > Buphagus erythrorhynchus. The sequence continues at coordinate 20,155 of VZTT01024852.1, read as the reverse complement.
TGTACAAACAGCTGCTAATCTTATCAATGCAAAGATGCCTCCGTGCTGCATTTAAAAGCAAGCTGCCTTTATTCCAGCTCCCACTCCATTGAAATCTGCTATAAATACCGACTTTATAACACTGACCCAATGTATAAATTGCTCAGTTCAAAAGAAAAGCTTTTTTGGAGGAAGGGGGGAACGGGATAAACGCAGTGTGTTGTAAAAGCTAAGTGGTTTTATTGGCACTTTAAAATACCCTTTTCTGCTGGACTCTATCAGCTCTGATTATATATAACAGCACTGGTTATGTATTAAAAATGTGTGTCAATAGTTCTGGTAGCACTGTGATTTGTTATTTGTGTGCCAGAGGTCCCAACAGGCTTGATTGACAAAATCTGGCCATGGCTCAGAGGGATCACACGAGGGATGTGTTTGGCTGGTAAATTGGTAAGAGCAGAAATCACTCTTATTGAGTGATTTCAATAAGAATTCATCCAAATGCCAGTGCAGGCTGCACTTGCACACCTCTCACAGCCCTTTCCTGATGCCAGCAGAGAAGCTGAGGCTGCCACAGTGCAGGAGGTCCTTGCAGGAGTTTGTCAATCAAAGGATGAATTAAACCCTGGGTAAAGAACGAGGACAAGTTAATTCCTGTGTGCACAGGACGGCTGCTCTGTGGTTTAATAAGTGCTCTCATAGGTAGAGCCTATAAACTGCTGCTCCCAAAACACCTCTGCTGTGGGAGGTGAAGGTGCATCTCACTAAAAGGTGTTAAACTTGTGTTTGCCACTGGTGACCTTTCAAAAGTACCAGACTTTTTTTTGTGTGTGTGAGAGTACAGCCAGGATGGAGCCACTCAGACATCTCATCTCACCCAAACTCCCAAAATAAAGCAAGCTGCACTCAAATTGCTTCCACAGAGCAGTCAGGCTTTCCAAAGACTGCTTTCAAGGCAGGAGTGGATATAAAGCAGGGGATAAAGCCTCCCTGCACTGGACACGAGCAAAGCTGTCCTCAGGCAGCAGGTGTGGACCTGCTCTGTGCAGGGAGGGCAACCTCTGCTTTTCAGCAGCTTGTTCTGCCTGAGTGTGAACTCACAGGCTGGGAAATGAAACATCCCCCAGGACAGCTCCCTCTTTGAATCCTCTCAGCTGTATCCTACATAAATTACGGTGTGCTGAGACTGGAGGAAGTAATTTAATGCTGGAATTCTCCAAAGGCTCTGCCTGCTGGTTTTGCTGAGGTGTAGCTGTGTTATGCATTATAGATAAACAGGGACTTTTGAAGACTCCCCCCTCTTCCTCTGGTCTCCCACAGGAGTGAGATCAGGGAGTTTCTGTTGATAATTGCTGAGTGCTCAGTGCTTTGGTTTCTTTTCAGACCTTCCTCAGCTGAAGGCCAAGCCCAGAGGGTCACCCAGCTGCTCCTGCTCCTGGGTCAGCTGCTTTGGCCAGCAGGCCACGGGTGCAGAACATCCCCCTTCCTCCTCCTCTCTGCATATTCCAGCTCCACCACCCCAAAATCATCTCAGGTGCATCCTCCAGTCCTGCCCATGCCAGGCACTGAGCAGATGCCTGTGTGGGAAGGCTTTAGCTCCCCTCCTAGGACAGGGTGCTGTCTGCAGATGCTGTCTGCAGTCTTTGGCTGCCCTGCTGCTGCTCTGATCCATCTTCCTAAATAAAATGATTTGATTGTGGGTGCTCAGAGCTCTTGTGCTGTGCTGCGAGCCAGGCTGGTGGGGCCAAGCTTTCAGAGCCTCCAGGAGAGAGCAGGAGCAGCGACCTTTGGAAGTACCTGGGGGAACCTCCCGGCTCTGGGACAGAACCTCCTGCCAAACATCAGCCCTGGCTGACAGCAGTGAGTCCTCCTGAGCATGGGAAACCTGCAGCATTATCACTTCAGGCTGATAAAAGTGACCTTGTTCCGCTTATAAAGCACCTACTGCTCTTTGAGCGGTGTACAAAACAAAGGTAAAAGAAATAATCTTTCGAAAACATTTTTGTTTGGAAACTCCTTTCATAAGCTTGCACTGCAGAGCACTGGGGACAGTCACAAAGGCTGGCCATCCCCAGGGAGGCTGCTCACACCCTGCCTGCTCTCTGGCAGCACAGGGAAGAGTTTTCTCCAGGCTCAGTCCCAGCAGTGTCAGCTCTGAGTCACCTCTGGAAGTTCCTCTCCCTGCACTGACACTCAGTGAAGTTAAACTCAGCAGCCTGGAGCTGGGCTTTGCAAACACTCCCTGTAAGGACAGGAGATGTCTCACACACACCCTGCTTGCTTTAGAGACACTGCTTTTCAGTTTACAGATGGAAAGCTGCTAATAGTAAGGGGAGGTTATATTTTTATTATTGTTAATTTGTTATTATTTTATTATTGTTAATTGTTAATATTATTATTTGTTAATTTATTGTTATTTTAAAACAGGTTGAACTTTTGAAGCTGCCCCAGTCTCTGGGTAGCCAGGCCGATACCATGCCCAGATGTTTCTGGCTGAGCTCTCTGATGTGCTGATCCTCCCGTTGTGGAACACAAATCCATCCCCAAAAGTGCCCAGCCAGTTCTGTGAGCAGCCTTAAGATGTCACTGCCTGCCTTGGCCGCTGTGTGCAGCAGGAAACAGGCAGTTATTTTTAACACATCTCCCCCTCCTCCGGGGAGTGACAGACAAGGTGCTGATGTCAATTGGCTGCTCTTACAGGCATTAATTAACTCGGCTAAAAGTCCCTTTAGCTTCCATGTCCTTCTGCTGGGCTCCAGCGCTGGGAAGTGCCCGGGGAGGAGGAGGAGGGCTGTGCTGGGATGGAGCTGGGCTCTGCCTGCTCCCTGGCACCTTCCCTGTCAGCCTTTTCCCAGGATCTCAGAGGGTTCCACTCCTCTTTTTGGCAGCCCTGCTGTTTTTCCAGGTGTCACCACTCTGTGTTCTCCCCACGCCTTGTGCTGAGCTGCTGAACCCCTCTCTGGGCTCACCTTGTTCCCAGAGTTTCCTTGTTCTCTCCTGCTTTCTCCTGGCTGGAACACATTTCTTTGGGGCTGTGATGGTTTTTAAGGTCTGTGCTGGGAGGGGATGGCTGCAGCTGGACACAGGGGAGTGTTTTCAGGGAGGGATGGGTGATCCTGCTGCTCTGGGATGCTGCAGGGAGGTTTCTGGGGCTGAATAAACCCTGGCAGTCAGCAAAGGTCTGAGACAACCTTATTTCTCTTACTGAGAGTGACTAAAAGTCTAGGACAACCTTATTTCTCTTTTTCTGAGAGTCAGTAAAAGTCTGGGACAGCCTCATTTGTCATCCAGCAGGCTGCTGGAGCTGACTGCAGGGCTGGGCAGTGCCAGGTCTGTGGAGAAAGCCAGGAGTGTAAACCTGTGCAAGCAGTGTTAACTCATATTTCATTTACAGTGTTAACTCATATTTCATTTACAGTGTTAATTCCTGTTTCATTTACAGTGTGAATTCATATTTCATTTACAATGTCAATTCATATTTCATTTACAGTGTTAATTCCTGTTTCATTTACAGTGTGAATTCATATTTCATTTACGGTGTTAATTCATGTTTCATTTACAGTGTGAATTCATGTTTCATTTACAGTGTTAATTCCTGTTTCATTTACAGTGTGAATTCATATTTCATTTACAGTGTTAATTCATATTTCATTTACAGTGTTAACTCATATTTCATTTACAGTGTGAATTCATATTTCATTTTCGGTGTGAATTCATGTTTCATTTACAGTGTTAATTCATATTTCATTTACAGTGTGAATTCATATTTCATTTACAGTGTGAATTCATGTTTCATTTACGGTGTGAATTCATGTTTCATTCTCCATCTGCAGTGGGATGAGGCTGTGCAGAGCCAGGGGATGGATGGGGACCTGTGCAAGGCAGCAGCTGCCACTCCTTCCACCCTCAGCTCCTGCAGATCTCAGTGGTGGCACCCTGATCTTGGCCAAAATAAGAACAACCACTGACAATCTCCACTGATCTTTAAATTAAATCTGTGGTATCCATCATACTGACACCCACAGAGCTGGGACTGGTGCCAGAATTCTCTTTGCTTGAGAAGTCCTTGGGCACTCCAACGAGCAGAATTGAACATGGAATTTCTCCTCCAGTGCATTCAGAGATGCTGCATGTCCCCTGAGCATCTGGCACTGCATCAAGGTTAAACTGGTTAAACTGGGAAACATACTTTTCATCCCCTTTGCTTATATTTACAATTGTTAGATAAAGAAATACTAATCTATGTTTGGATATTTAAAATCTATAAAAATATAAAATATTTCTAGAAATAAAATTATGATTTTTAAAATACTTTGTCAGATGTTGCAGTTTGAGCTCTCCTTGCCCTGTTTCCTGCCCAGTAGGAACAACTCCATATCTATATCTAATTCATAGGAATAAAATCAATGTATAAATTCACATTAAAGCATACTTCTCTGAAGTACAAGTTTATGACTAAACCCATTACATCTGTGATATCTGGGAATATTTTTTTGCTATTCTACCAGCTCCTCCATCCTCTCTCACAGAAACTTTTTTCCTAATAATTCTACCACTGCTTAATTGGGCTCTGGTCTGCATTTTACACCCCTACCAGTAAAATAATTTGCACTGGTGGCTCCTGCAGGAGCCCTCTGTTGTTCCAGCACAGCACATTCCCAGCAGGACAGCCAGGAGTCCCCAGCTGAGGTGACACAAGTGCCATGGACAGAGCCATCATCCCACAGCTCAGGTTTGTCCCTTGTCACCTGCTGAGGATTCACATCACATTTATCCAGGCAGAAAAAGCTGTCTGCCAGATTCCTCTGAATTCTCTTTATTGGGAAAGGTATATTGTCTGAGCAGTGAGGGGGAACTGGACACCCCTTTAACAGAGCTCATTAATTAGGAATAAAAGTGAGGATGAAAAGAATTGCTTTTGTGTTGTGGAGTGAAACGCTGAACCGTTGGCGTTAAACGTTTACACCTTCAAGAAAACAATATACCCACATCTTATAAAATTTATGGCTCTAAAATAAAACAAGTAATGGATGGCAAAGAGCAGAGTGTGGAAGAGCAGAGCAAGGGAGGGTGTGCTGGCTCTGGGGTAGAGCAGAGCTCTCTGATTCCAGCTTTACTGCTCGCCCATGGTTCCATGAACCTCCTTGTGACCCCGAGCAAGTTACTCCCAGCTCACTATTCTTCCATTTCCTCTTTCTGTAAAATGATATTAATAGCACTTCAGCTGCAGAGCAGGTTTATTGTACAAGGCTTAATGAATGTTTGTCTCCCCGTGACTGAGATTCTTTCCTGCTGGAGGCAAGAATTTTAAGCAGGTTGATTAAGTAGAAAAGGGCTCTAACTGAAGCTATTAGTAAAAGCAGAAGGAATTATTTCTTAGGGAATTTTTAATCTTACGTCTATTACAACTGTCAAAACACAGCAGCTTTAGTTCCTTTTATTTAGCAACTTTGATTATGCTGCTGCCAGAAATTCTGCTGGGGATGCTCTGAGTTTTGAAATGATCCAAGGCAGACCCTGCTAAACTTCTTGTTCTGAGGAACAACAGTTACACAGTGAGAAAATGTGTCACTGTACAGCACTACAACACAGAGTTCTGGAATTGTAGGAAAAAGGAATTTTTGAGTGTTCAGACAGATCCAGTCCTCCTCCCTAAGGCTGTTGCTGTGATCCTCTGAGGTTTGGAGCTCTGAGATGTGCAAAACTTGGTGTTGCAAGGAGCAATCTCAGCAAACCCTGAGAGGATGGGTGGAAAAGGCTGTGCTGGGCTTGGAACACCAAATCAATCCAGGAGGAAGCACTGAACACAACTGCAGGACTCTGAGTGCCTCCTGGAGGCAGCAGCACCCACCTGTGCTCACCTGTGCTGGGAATCCCAGCAGCATCCCAAAGGCCTTGCTCTGGGAAGGAGGATTCCCACCCTCCCAGACTGCCCAGAGCTGTGGCTGTGCCCTCCTGTGCCAGAGGAGAGGCTCACAGCCCTCCCTGAATCCAGAGATTTGGGGAAAATGATCCCCCTGCCCCACCAAGGAGGTGCCAGGAGCAGCTGCATGAATTTAATCTCTGCTCTGTGGATATGGTGAAAAGCTTGGCAAGAATTTCAGCAGTGGCCACGGGGAGTGTTCCAGAGCACCACGGTGGGGCAGGGATTATAAAGCTGCTGCTGGTGGCCAGAGACAAAAGATGGGATGTTTTAAGAGTTAGGCCCAATAGTATCCACAGTGTTGCCATTATTATACAAACAGGGCTTAAAGTCCTTGTCTTTCTCCCTGAGGTGTTCAAAGCAATTGGACTGGTTAATAAAAATCAGGGACAAGTTTTGGTTTTTCTCAGAAAATGGAGTGGCTGGAGCCTCTTCTGAAGCTGTGGGATGTAATTTTGTTAATAACTGCAACTTACAGCTGAGAAAATGAGTTCTCCTGTTAGAAGTGAAATGGCCAACAGAGGCTTTGTAAAACTTGCAGAGAGAGACAAAACACAGGGCACTGTATAATGGAATATTTTGCTGTGGGACCAATGGGTTTAACATACAGCACTCACTTGGCCAGCAAATCTTCCCTTTTGTCCCTGTTTACTTTGATTCAGTGACCTAAACCTGCTCTGCCTCTTGTCCCTGATGTCAGCTATGGGATGAGCAGATCAGGAGGCAGCAGTGTGGTGTGGCAGCAGGGCTGGAAGGAGTTAGAGATGCTCTTGGAGGATGTTCAGATATGCTCTGACACAGGGGTTAGAGATGCTCTTGGAGGATGTTTAGATGTGCTCTGGTGTTGCTATAGGACACAAAAAAACATGACACGTGCACACTGCAACTTGAAAGGTGAAAAAGAGAGAGAGTTTAATTTCTGACTCCATATATATAACTTTCCAAAGGTGACAGTGGATTGGAGGGTGACAGTGCCACCTCTCCAACGACACTGGACAAACCAACAGTCCATCAACTTTCTCCACCTACATGAAAGAATGAGAAACAATAAGTTGTTTACAGAAAGTGCGTGAGAAAGTTGGTAACAGAAATAAAAACATCAGAAGGCATTGAACATCTTAAAAATCAGGGCAAGACTCTGGCACAGGGGTTAGAGATGCTCTTGGAGGATGTTCAGATATGCTCTGGTACAGGGGTTAGAGATGCTCTTGGTGGGTGTTCAGATGTGCTCTGGCACAGGGGTTAGAGATGCTCTTGGGGGATGTTTAGACATTCTCTGGTACAGGGGTTAGAGATGCTCTTGGAGGATGTTCAGATGTGCTCTGGTACAGGGGTTTAGAGATGCTCTTGGAGGCACATCCAGGACTCCCCAGAGAATTTTAAACCATCTGGGAGCTCTGGGACTCCGAGGCACCCTCCCACCCACAGAAGTGAGGAGGGGCATTGCCAGCTCTCCCTGCTGGGATGCCCTGAGCACAGAAGCAGGCTGGAATCATCTGTGCTGTGAGCCCTTCCCAGGGACCTGCCCTGTGCCACCATCCTGCTGCACATCTGCAACGAGCCTGGCCTGGAGCTGAGCATGGGGGTTGCTGTAAAATCCAGCCAGTGCCAGTTTTGCTGGGGGTTGGATTCAGATAACAAATTAGGCTCAGCTCAGTTTGAGGGTTTAAATGAATTCATCATTTGCTTGTGTTTCTGTGTTAGGAGTAATGTGTTCTTTCTGTGTGGCAGAGCAGTTAAATGTTTCATGTCAGCCTAATCCTTCTGATGTTTGGGAGGCTTTCATTTATGAAATCCTCAGGTTATTCAGATCCTGCTCATGTAGAAGTGACCACAAAATTAGCATGAAATCTCCCAGCAGAAATCAGAGGTTTCATGGAGCTTTTGCAATGAAAGAACAATAACAACAATCATTTCTTGAAACCTCTTCACAATGTCATACTGCATTTAGGACGTGTTTAAAACATCAAATAGATCTTTCCTGTCGTTCAGTTCTTTCCAAATAAATTGTGAGAGTCTAATTCAGAGGGTTTTTGCTTCCATTACATTTTGGCATTCTGAGGCTATGAACCCAATAATCTTCCCCATGTAAAAATATGTTTAATAAGCTACAAAACTGCATTCTGTCCTGTCTTCCCTGTTATGGGGGTCCATCAGCACCAGTAAACAATTGCACATATAAACATGTACTCAAATGGAACCTGCAGGGAAAATCAGATTTACCATCTTCTTTCACAAAGAATCATGTTTTTCTCTGGCTGTTTGCAGAGCTGTTAGAACCCATTAAAAACAGAGCTCCTCTTTTACCACCCTTAGTCCTCAATTTCTCAAACATGGGTTGAGTGTTTGTGTTTTCCTAATAACAGTTGCAGGAGTGGTTTGGTGGGAAAATGCACATTTATGTAGACACTTTAATGCAGATTTTAATTCCAAGTTTATTAAAGACATTTTCGAAGGCAGTTCTGAAAAAAGAATCCATGCTTGTAATTTTTCATGTTAACAGTTTATTTACTGATTTATTTCAGCTGCTGATCCCTCCCTAATTATTGCATCCCAAATCTCTTTTCTGCCATCAGAGGAAACGAGAAAAAGTTGCCATTGCCCCTCCAGGTTTCTCATTGGCTAATTGGAGTTTTTGATTCTTTATCCTGTTGATTAAAAGAGCAGCTGAGTGGAAGTCAAAATGCATTTACAGAGCTGCCACACCCAGCCCTGCTCTTTGCTTTACTCTGATTAATTTAGCAAATGAAAAACCCCCTGTAAACTCACATATTTTTGCCCACAGTTGCTCTATAGTTTGGAGTAAGCCTTGGGTAAACTGGCCTGGAGATAACTAAATCAGTACAACAAAGGCTTCCAGAAAGCTTTTTGTTGAGAAATGGGGTTCTGTAAAGTAACATTTTGTGCTGGGGCACATAGATGGTATGAAATGGAGCTGCCCTTTTGGAGAAGCTGCCTTTAATTGGGTGTATGAGAAAAACAACTGTCACTGTTTACACTGCTCACTCAAGGTAAGCATGTTTGTCTAAAGTATTACCCCAGCCTGCCTTGCAAACACTCCAAGCTTGCTGACCATTTTTCTATATATAGACTGCTCTGTGGAACTGTCTTTATCAAAACTTTGGGGGAAATCTTTAACAGAATCTGAGAGACTTGCCTAATTTATGCAGCTGTCTATTCTCCTCCTATTGATTCCCTCCATGATATATGTTTATCCTCCCTGCCTGTGAAAACCTGGAATTAAAACCCAAGCATTTCTGTTTTATGCCTGTAATTGCTGGTGGAGAGGAGATGGGGGTTATGCATAAAGGCTGTAATCTCTTTAGTGAGCTTTAAACAAATCATCTTGTAAATCCCAACACAAAACCACCCCAAGTTTACAAGACAGAAACTTCCAAACAGCAAACCCTTACTTCACCACGGTTTTTTGAAACTATTTTCGAGGCCCTTTTGTGATGAAATAACCTAAAATGAGCCAGCTCCCTGATTTGAGAGGGGAGAGAGAGACTTGGGGACCGCATCAAAACTATCCTGGAGAGATCAACCATTGATGATTTAAATCTTCACTACTTTATCTCTTTGTTTGCTGCTTGGAATGCTATTGATACCTTCTTTGTCTTTGTAATTGTTTTAATTAGCCACCCAGCATGGGCCCCTGGCAGTGGCTGTGCTGGAGCATTATGGCCCCGCAGCAGGACAGGGAGCCTGTTACCATGAAACATCATGGCAAGCTCCCTGCCTTTATTTCTGCCATTTTTCCTCCTTGTCCCCTTTGTCTGCGTGTCCGTGCTTTGCCTTTTCAAAGGGGACAGCAGCATGGAAAAGCTCGGAATATTTCCTGGGGATGGTTCCATTAGAGCTGATATTCCAGCCTCTGCTGCAGGCACACCAGGATGAAGCATTGCCCATATTGATTGGTCTTTTCACGAGTGTGTCTTCAGCAATTAGGCCAATATTTATGGCAGTTACTGTACTCTCTGCTCGGCAAATTTCTTCTCAATTATTATTTCTCTGGCTCTCTAATGCTGTTTGTTCTTGTTGACCACATCCTTCTTTTGTAAGTGGAAATCTGGATGTTCAATTATGATGCAGATCTGCAACTCATTAGCAGCAAGCTTTGGTGCTGTGGCCATTTGAAGACAATTCTGTCATTTAACTTGTGGGAACTTCTGGCAGTGTGTATATTCTGGGGGAGGAAAAAAAAAACCCAAAACCCCAAAGTTTGTTTTTAGAGATAAACAACAACATCAAAACCTCAAATCCTTTCTTAGTACAGTATTTTCCCCCACAAAAATAAGCTGTGCCTGGGCTAGAGGAACGTGAATAGAGAGAGGTGCTCCATGAAAACACAAGTTTCCTTTGGAGTTGGTTTGTTCAAATTAGCCCAAGGTCAGTCCTTGCCATTATTGCCCCACTTCAGCTGCTCTCTGGACATTAATAAAAGCATCTGCTGTGTTAACCAGAATCCAGCCTGGGACTCTCAAAGTGAGGATTTGGGGTGTGTCCCCCTCTGGGATGGTTTTAGCTCATTAGTCTGTGTGCTCCATCTCATTGCTCTCCTGGAAATGTGTCCATGATAAAGGATCAGTTTGAGATTTGATGGATTGGGATTGAAATAATTTTCCACGTGGAGTGGAATGGAATTCCTAAATGCCTGGGAATGTCTGTGTTGTGTTAACCTAAAGGCACTGCTGATTTTCTGTGCTGCCAATCCTTGCACTTTTCCTCTGGCACAAAGGTGTGTGGTGGGGGAGGCCTGGAAGTTCTTTATTGGAACAAACAGACAAATGATGTCACCTCATGAGGAGTGGGAGGGATGTGGGTTCCTTCAGGAAGGGAAGCAGCAGCACAACCCCTCCCCAAGACAAGAATTAATTTCAGTTTTTCTGCCCCATTTCCTTGGCTGTCAGACGTGAGGAACAGAGAGAGCTCTGCAGTTTGCACCAGCACTGCTCGGTGGTGGTGGGATGGGGAAAGGCAGAAATTAAGTTGTCTCAAGATTTACTGATTTTTGCTTACATTTGTAAGTCATGAAGCAAAAATCTTGGATGCAGAGCTCTTGTTTGACCTTGGGCACCTTGCTGAGCCCATGGTGAGCCTCAGCCTCCTCCCCCAAGCAGAACCTGTGGCTCCTTTTGCTTTCCCAGAATGTGGCTAAAAGCCACTAAAGACTGCAAAGAGCTCAGAGGCTGCTTTAAGCAAAGCTTTTGGGGTTGAAAGGAAGAAATCTGAGAGTATCTCTGATGCCAGTGCTTAGCCAATCTCTACAGAAAAACAAGTAATCTTATTTATATCTGTTTATGTCTATTTGTTTCTCTTCTCCAAATAGAAACAGAACTCTTGAGTGGCACTTGGGCTCAGCTGTGCTGCTATGCTGTGGGTGCCAAACTGATACTTGTAGGTGATATTTGAGTATTTTAACCAAAACTGAACGAGTTAAAAACTGCAAATGTCTTTGCAGTGTGAAATCATGCACTTGTAAAGTACAAATTATATTTCTGCAGTCTCCACATGGCTTACTTTGAATTTGGAGGTGCATTTACTGCAGGCAGCAGTGGTGGCACTGCTGACTGGGTAATTGGGTTTTGGTGAGTTTATTTCCTGATGAATTCATGGACAATGCTGTACAAATTAAAGGCACAGTTTGGTGTTGGGTGCTTTTTCCTGTGCCTGATGCTGTGGCCACTCTGATGAACCTGAGTGTGAAGCAGAAGTTGCATTTCTGTGGTGCCATTCCAGGGCAGCAGTTTTTTCTCTCCTGCCTGGACCAGTGTCCTGATAATTCTCACAGTGTGGTTTAACAGGAGGGAGACTGGTGGAGCACTTGGGTTCAATGCCTACCTTCTGAAGGCACAAAACCAGAACAAGCTGAACCCAGAAGGAATCCCTTGCCTGCAAAAAGCTTGTGGAAAAAGGCAGAATTACTGCAAAGGAAGCCTGACACGTTATGAAGAGATTAATCTTTGTGATTAGGATGGAGCCATTGGTCTGGAGTCGATTTTCTTCTCAGATCAACAAACCTTGTTCGCTGATTATTTACTAGATGGAGGCTCCTATAAAACACCAGTGCAGGGCTTTTTGTGTCCCTCTGTCTGAGTCACAATTTATAAATAATAGCTGTGTTTACAAATGAAGCATGAGCAGAACTCTCCCGGGTGAGGCAGTGTCTACACCGAGACACTTTAATTAGTTCTTACTCAATAGTTGCTACTCAACAAAGGCCCAGCCCAGTGCCAGCAGAAGTTGGTGCTGTCTCCATGAGTGACCACTTTGGACACATGGTGGTGTTTTTATGTTGGAAATCCTGCTTGGGAAAGCTCTGTGGGCTCTGGACACTGGCAGAGGAGCAGAGCCTGAGTCTGGGCTTCTCTTCTCCTCCTCCCAGGCAAGACTGTGTGTTTAAATAAAAACATCCCCTGGCAAAGGCTGCTAGAACACATCCAGTTCTACATTTCTGGGTTTCACTGGTGTTCCTGGTGAGCCAGGCTGGCAGTGGGAAGGTGGAGATGCACTCTGGGTTGGGGTCACACCCACCTTGAGACACCAACATCTGCATCCATGCTGCTGGAGAAACTGTGGTGGGGAGGGTCACTGTAAACCCTGTGCTCTGGGGCTGAACTGGGGGAAATCCAGAGCTAAAAGTGCTCATTTCTTACACAAGAGCTCTTGGAGTAATGCATTGACCCAAAGGCAGCTTGAGTGTAAACAACTAATTGTAAAGGTCGAGTGATTATTTTCTAGTTTTCATTTTGGGCTAGATGGTGAAATGTTTACATCTCCTATAGATATGATTGATGTGGAGAGCAAACAAGAAAAAAAATCCTTTGCTGGGTCAACAGGTTACTTGGAAATGTGTAGAAAGGTTAATCCCAAAGCTTCTGTCCTTCTTAAGTGACTATTGTTATTTATGTATTCATAACCCTGGAAAAATCATAGAGACCTTTCCCCCCACTCCAGGAACTTATACTCCTGCATTTACCTGTTACAAATGACTAACTAAAGTAATCCACAATTTTTATGACCTCTCACTGCACTTTCAAATGAGGTGGTTTTTTTTTTTTTTTTTTTTGCTTTGTGAGAGCTTGCTGAGGTATTACTTTCTGCTCAGGTGTAACTGAAATCCTGGGTCATCCATTCAAGAATGTTGTTGCCTGTGAGATATTAATTGCTTTTCAAACCTCAGAGCTGCTCCAACTTCCAAAGGTTAATGGAGCAGATAGATTTAGGACATGTTCCTGACCACACGGGTTATCCTCCCTTCCAGAAATATGACACTCGCTGAGATGGCTCATTCATTTTTATTGTTGAAAATGTAATGAAGCATGGCATTTATAATCCACTGGCTGGGAACATCTTACTTGGAGAAAAAGATTTCGGGATAGGAGTGCTCTGGTGGGTGTTGGCACATGCAGGTTTGTTCCTAGAACAAACCCAGCTGGCACGTCCCTGTGTCACCTGCCTGTGTCACCTCCAGGGGTGCCTCCACCCCGGAGCTGAACCTCTGCCTCTGTGCTCTGCTTCTGCCACCCTCAGCTGACACAAGCTTGCTTTGCCCTGTGAAATACACCCAGCTGAAATTTGCAGTGAAATGTTGGTTTCTTTGAATATCACAAGGCCAGGACCCTTGAACTCTGTGCCAGGTGATGCTCCTGGACAGCACCAACAAATTCCTCATGTGAGCTTCATCAGCCCCTCCTCATTTCCAGCAGTTATCTAAATTCTGTCGATCATAAACCCTTGGCAAAGCAGCTGCTAAGTTTTGATAAATATTCAATAAGCCCCAGGATTTACTGGGAAGATTCATGAGGGTCCCCTCATCCCTCCCACACACACTGTGGGCTCTGGAATTTTAAAAATATTTGCACAGGTTGTGTGTGAGCAGGATGTGTGGCTACCCCTGGTGTGGATAACCTCCAGCTTCTCCTCTTTGTCTTACAAATGGGAGCAGAGTTTGGCTGGCCAGGTTCTGCACCCCTCTATGTCCTGAAAACACAACCAAGGAGGTCTAAATCTGGTTTCTATCAGTTAAAAGCCATATATTTTTTAGCCAGTTAATGTTTTGACTGATTAATATTATCAATGTTCTGTGCAAAAGGAACAGAAATTCTTTTTCTGGTGTCTGTCAGTGAAGCCAGATATTTAAAAGGCTGAAATTGTGATATAAAAGTATCATCCCTGTTGTTATTCTAGCAGGTCATATTAAAAATAATGATGGAAGATCTTTTTAGAATGATAAGGAAAACAAAAAAAAGAACTTTCAGCATGGTTTGAGAGAGATCCATGCAAGCATTAATCTTCAGGTGCCATCCCAGGGAAGTTAGTTGTGTTCTGTGCAAAGGCAGGTGTCACCCAGACTCTTCTTTCATTTAAAGGTGAGGGCCCAAAAAATACTGCCCTCAAATCTGGGAGGGTTTTTACCTTGGGAGCAGGAGGGAAAGCTCATGCTGCAAGTTTGGATCTTGTGGAAGAGTCCATCCAGCATTCCTGACTGCAGGGCTGCTGCACTCCAGGCTGCTTTACATCAGGACCTGTTCTCCCTGCCCTGAGGCAAGAGTTTAGTGAGAAAAATCTCAAAAATACTCAGTGGAGTCTTGCTCTGTTATTTTAATTTAAAAATTAATTTAAACCCTTCCTGGAAAGGGTGGGCAGGCCTTGGCAGGAGCTGCCCAGGGAGGTTTGGATCCCCATCCCTGGAGGTGTCCCAGGAATTCCTGGAGGTGGCACTCAGAGCCCTGGGCTGGGGACAAGGTGGGGATGGGGCACAGCTTGGACCTGATGGACTGGGAGATTTTTTCCAGCCTCAGTGATCCTGTACAGACCCACTGGAAGAGCCTGTAGACTTTTTTTCAGGGGGATTTCTCCTCTTTCCCTCACCCAAAGACAGGACCAGTGGAAAGAACACAGCAATCTCAGCTGCCCACTGAGAGAGATGGGAAACTGTGATGCTCCTCAGGGTCTTCTCTTGTGGAAACTCAACTTCCCAAACTCCAGAGCTGAGTGCCACACTGGAGAGCAGGAAGGAGGGAACTTTACACCTTAACCACTGAGTGATACTGGGGCTGAAAATATTTCATTACTTAGGGCATGGTGAATGGAAGAGCAATAGATAAAGAGAGGAAGAGCAGCCAGAACAGGCAGATGTTGCTGTGGGGCCAGGGAGGAGGTTGGTGAGAGGGCAGAGGGAGATGTTGGCTGCTCCTGGTGCACTTTGGGCTCCTCTGCTGCTGCTCAACACAGCTACTCCAGGTTGTACACACCACAGAGGAGAACAGTTGTTTCACAGAATTTCTTCACTCCTGCATTTGGATTAATTCAATCCTGTGCAGGCCTTATCAGGAAGAGCTGTCAGCAAAGAATTCCAATAATCCAATCAGGAGGTCAGGAGTGCAGGAATAAGTATCTACAAATCAGATTGAGAGAGCCAAACCTGAAGCTAAGCAATATTCCAGAGATGGCAGGAGAGATGATTTCACCACGTTGCTGATATCATTAGTGCAGATTGATAAGTTCAGCACAGCACCCATGTTTTGTTTATTGTGCTGGAAAGGTGATAATCCAAAATCCTGATTCAAAAGGCAACAGAACAAACCAAGAAGTGTAAATTGGGTGGTATTAGCACCTAAACAGTCCCAGATTTCTCAGGCTACAGTCTGTGCAATTTTATGAATATCAAGGACTTTCAAGGAGGTGTCCAATGTTAACCAGCAGGTGAAGTACAAAGCCATTGATAGCTGAGCAACAGATGAGTTAAGAGTTTGTTAAATAAAAATAAAATCATTGGTCATGGGGCTGCTCCAACAGTCACCTAAAAATAGCAGCTATTCCCCAGTGCAGATATTCAGGAATATTGTTTGCATCAAAGTGTTCTGGGAGGAAATATTTCAAGTGGGTGACTCAAACCTTACTCACTTCTTCTTGTGTGTTTCCTATTGCATTTATCAGAGAAGTCTCTTAACCTGAGCTGTCGTGTAAAAATGAGGCTGTCCAGAGGTGACTGGAATACTCTAAGTCCACCTTGCAGCCTGGTTTCACCTGTCAGTCTGTTGACTTAAGTTCTGGGATGGTTTTTGGGTTTTTTTTTAGTTTTTTTCTTGTAGGAAACGATAGCCTCAAAAAGAGCAGCAGTGTGTGCTCAGGGCAGGCCATGACTGGGAAGAGCTTTGTCCCAGGTGGAGATCAGCCAGCACAGACCTGGGGGTTTCTGGCTCTCCAAAGGGAAGGAGCCTGAGCTCTGTCAGCCAGGGCAGCTTTGGGTTTGGAGCTGTGAAAGCCCATTCCCTGATGTGTCCTGGGAGCAGAGGTCTTCTCTCACTCTTGTTGAACAATTTCAGTTTCCTGACTGCAGATGCAGAGTGTTTATCTGCATCTCCCTGCAGTGCTGTGTCTGTGTTGCAGGATGGTATCAAATGGTATAATCTGCAAATGTCAATTAAACAGAATGAACTGAAGGTGGGAACGAGTGAAAAGTGCTCAGTCCAACCTCCCTCACACAGCAATGACTGGGAGTAGCTCTGTGGTTTAAGGCAGTGTGGCTGAGAGCTGATTTGGTCTCTTGCTGACTGCAGAGAGGCTCTCCTGAGCCAAGAGGTGCCTCTCTATTGTAAAACCTTGTATTTCTAACCTTTAACATCTTACCAGGAGTACTGTCCATTGCTTTCACATCATTATCTGAGTTTAAATACCTCTCCTCCGGGCTTAATCTTTAAACCTTGCTTAGTGCTACCTTCATACTTAATCATTCTCCTGCTTTGCAAAGCACTTGGGCATCATTCCAATGATAAATTTCAGCTTCATCAGCCACTGACCCACATATGCTCTGCAATTGCTTGTCCCCACAGGTCCTGGGGTAATGTTATAATTAAAGAGCAGCTGCTGGCACATCCAGGCTCCATGGACTCTGTCATCAAAGGGCAACTGATGTCCCACATTAACTGAATGGATCTCTGAGGAATTTCAGTGACAGAAACCAACTTTGGTCCTGGGGAGAAATCACAGCACATCTGCCTTGTCCTGCTTGTGCCTGGAGCTTTGGCCATGAGGTCTTGGAGCACACAGGGACCACCACCCATCCCCACAACTCTGATGAGTAAAGCTAAAGAGCAGAGGAATCCAAAAAGTCCTTTTATAAATCAGCAAAAATGGATACAGGCAAATAATCTTGTGTTTGGTGTATGATTAACCCGTGGAATTTACTGCAGTGGGATATTACTGAGGCAAATAGTTTAGTAGGATTTAGGGATTAGAGAGATGAATAAGAAGAGCATTTACTGGTTACCTTCTCTAGGTTTAGGAAAGGTAATTTCTTCCTGGTGCAACTCAATACATGAGTTGAGCAAACACATGAGGACAGGCAATGCCTTCCCCAGCCCGTGGCTCCCAGCAGCTCTCCAGGACAAGGTTTTCCTTTCCAGGACAAGGTTTTCCTTTCCAGGACAAGGTTTTCCTTTCCAAGACAAGATTTTCCTTTCGTGGAGCAGGATGAGGCATCAGTGTGCTTGTCAGTCAAACACTGTCCTGAGAGCCCAACTTCTTGTTGTGACAGGATTATTTTGGCCCTGTGCTTCAGGCCAGGACTATTCCACACCCTCAGTTTGGGGCTTTGCCCTCCCACCTTTTTTTTTTTTTATTCCTTTCTTAATTTGCAAAAGCCAGTGCCCTCTGCAGTGATCATTATGAGTAATGGACAAGCTCATTTATTATAAATCTGTTCAGGGTAGTTAAGGAGGCCAGGTTTCTGTTTAACTGTCCCACTGTAACCTGCTTGGGAGCAGAGCTGCACTCTAAACATAATGACCTCTTAATGCTTCTTATTTATTTATTTAGAGGCAGTATAAACACCCTGGGCCAGAACCTCTGTGGATACATCAGCCTGCCCCCAGCAGCCAGGATCTGCTGAAATCAATGGGGCTTTACTGATTTACATCCCCTGAGAATCTCCATGTAAAATAAATTCCAGCCAGGAGGTAGAAGATCTATGGATATGCAGAAGTCAGATGAATTGGTGTGTTTGTATGACACACAGACATTCCAGGGTCAGCAGTAGGTACAGAAATCAGAGCTCCTTTAAAAGAAAACTTAACTAATCCAACTTATTAAAGCTGATTTATGTTTGTTAAAAAACAGCCAGGTGACAACTGACTGATGCATATCTTTATTTGCCTTGGTGTAATCCTGCATTTCTGTTTTGCACTGGCAGCTCTGGTGTCTCGCTGTTTTCAGGTCAGAGTCTGATTTCAGCTGTCCCAAGGAGGGTGGTGCAGGAGCAGCACAGCCCTGCTTTGTGTGCACGCACAGAAAAAAACAGCTTTTGCAACACTGCACCCCCAGGAGCTGTAAACTGCCCTGTCCACCTTAAAAACAACAAAATACCTTTCAGTCAAGAACTTGCAAAACGCTTCTCAAACTGCCAGCCCAGCCAGGCAAGTTTTAATAACTGTATAATTGCATATTGCAATAATAATTGCAATAATCCTAATTTCCCCCCCCGCCCCAACTGAGGTTCTTTTCCTCAGAAAATGAGATGCAGGTTTTGCTCCAAGTGAAATGAATATGCATTGGATTTTCTGAGGCCACAGTCCATGGTGTGTGTGCAACTGGAAGCTGGATTAAGCTGAGATAGGTGGAATTCTACTAAGGAATGTTAGTATTGCATATTTTGAGTACATAGTCCTAACTGATTCATTTCTCTGCTGCTTTTCCCCCTCCCTCAGGATGAAAGAACCACCCAAAACTTCCAAAACACGGATTTCTGTGGGGTTTTAGTGATGTAGCCTTGTCCCTTAAGCCATGACTACTGTACTATGACTTATTATAATGCTGTGCCATGAAACACCTCATAAAAATGTTATTTCCTCTGCTTTCATTCTGAACCTTTACAAGAAAATTGCTTTCAGTCTGCTCAAATCCTGTTACTTTTCATAACAGCCTCTTCTAAATAGAAGCAGTGTAATTAACTTAGGTTGATAAGAACAAACCAGAAAAAATAAGGGGGATGTTTAACTTTCTTTCCCCCCCGTTTTGTTTATTGCTTTGTCACTTACCAAAGGTTGGAAGGGAAAAAAAAAAAAAAAAAGTAATTGGATGGTTTATAATTTGTGACCATTTAAAAGAATAAATGACCTGAATCAAAGGTCAAAGCCTTTGTGCTTTCTGCAGTAGAGAGAGGGGTTTTTTTTGTTTTGTTTTCCCCTGAATCTTTTTATACTGAAAAAAGAAAAAAGGAAAAGAAAAAAAAAAAATAAAGGGGAGCGAAATAAAAATCCTGGCTGCGCATGTTCGCGCACGCCGCGGTTCCGAAGGGCCCCGCACGGCTCCTGAGCTAAACGCCTCTTCTCCCTTAAAGCCTGCAAATATCAACAACATTCCTGCACACTGTAATCAAATACTTTCCCAAAAAAGCCGTGGAATGTGCCATAATTTGTCAGAGATCCTCGCTGACAAGTTTTTAGTAAAGTCCACTACAGCAAACCCTCCTCGGCCCCCTTGACCCACGAAGCAAGAGACCTTTGACCCTATTTGGGCCCCTTTTATGAGCTTCTTTCACTCTGACCAGATGGCTAAACTATCAAAGGTTTTTTATGAGTAAAAACTGCTTTTCAAACCCGCAAGTTGTATATTTCTCTCCATGTTAATGTGAACTATCAACCCAAAGGCTTTAAATTGGAAGCACAAAAGGTGCGGGCGCAGCTGCCCCGCATTGTGCGGGCTGGGTGGGGATGTTTGCAGAGTAAACAGCTGATGGCCACATGAAGACAGTTTAAGGCCAAATAGTTAAAAAAAAAAAAAAAAAACACCCATCCCAAACCCAATAAATTATTTTTTTCCCCCGGATATTGTTGGGCTGTTTGCATATTCATTGCCAGCTCCCTCCCCGCCTGCAGAGCGCTACCCCAGCGGCAGATTAGGGCTAATTAGGCCAAATTGTGTCAGAAACAAAAAGAGAGAGATTACAGACTTCTAGATCAGTTTGAATTTCGGTGCAAACATCTCTGAACACCTGGACATCACTTTCTTAGAGCTGTCTTTTCCCTTGCTGCCTGCGTGCTCTCGGGGTCGGGGAGGATTTTTAATCTGAGATTTGTTGTTACTGTACAGTTCAGATCCTTTTTTTTGTTCTTATTTCAATGTAATATACTCCTATATATTTTTTATATAAATTATTAATATACTGTAGGTGTTTCACAGCGTTTTGCTCTCCCTGTTTTTAACAGGTATTTACCAACTTTCAAATCAAGATCCTGTAAATCACAGAGA
>VZTT01024851.1:1272-50983 GCA_013400855.1 Buphagus erythrorhynchus | reverse complement strand
AGGTGGATTGAGTTTTGGCATGTGATTTATCATTGCCCAAATATTTTTTTACAGTTTTTAAATCTGCAAAGTCATATCAATAACATAAATTAAAAGCTTCAAGTAATGTCTATTATGTCTACATGGCTATTATTTTACATCTACAGGAAATGCAAAATAATAGAAATGGAAAACCAGTAACTTGACTTACCCTCAGCAACAAAGAAAGTTTCCTTTCTTTGACTAGATGCATGTAAACCCAGTCCATAATCCAGCTTCTTGAAATACTCAGTAATTTTGTTTCCTTTATTTTGCTCTCTGAAAGTACACACCATTTATGTAGCTCATTATGTATGTAAAAGATACTGGGAAAGAGTTGAGACTGAGTAATCCATGCCAGCTCTAATTTCCCCATCAGGAAATTAGTTAGGGCAGAGCTGGCATTGAAACATGTGGGATGTCTGTATTATCTGAAGTGGAGCATTCTTGGTTGTTCCTATCTTGAAAAAAACCCCAGGCTCCTGTAAGAGCAACTGTGTTTTTCAGTATTTTCTTCTGGGCATCCCAATATCTCAGTGTGTGTTGGCAGCAGACAGCTCTGAATGTCTCTTTTGGAGACCTCTGGCAGAATTCTCTGTTTTCCTTGCAGGTGACTGAGCTCAGGAGCAGCAGGAGCTCTTGGTCTCCTTGGCTGTCTGTGATGGAAGTGTTGTGAACTGTAATTCTCTAGAAGGATAAGGAGGCAACTCTGCTCTTCTCTCCACACTCCTCCAGTCCAGGAGCCAGCACTGCTGCAGCTGGGTGTGATTCCTGAGGGAGGTGCAGTCAGCAGGGGAACACAATTATCAGGACAGCACAGAAGGGAGGGTGGGTAGAAAGACGACTGTGACAGACACCTTTTTCTGATGGAATAGGAGAAATTGTTCTGAGTGAAGAAGAAATGAACCTAGCCTGCAATCTCTGATGGCAAGTGACCAGTCTGTAGCAGCTGCTTTCCAGCCTTGTAGTGTCACAAACCAGCTCTCAGGAGATCCACACCACGGTGTGGAGCCACACCTTCCTCCAATGTATCTAAAGCTGTCGAGGCAATGTGGATTCAGGACTGAGCATGGGACAGAGATCAGGGAATTCCAGGTCAGTCCAACTTGTGCCCCTACTCACCTGTATGTGCTTAGGTCCCTCCTGTTCTCATTTATCCTCAGGTAACCAGAAGGTTCTGACCATCTCTGCTTTTTCTGACAAACCCATTTACTGCTAGGAGCAAGAAAGAAACCACTTATTGCACAGTAAAGAGAAACTTGCCCTTCTATATACAAAATTATTTTACTGTGCCTCAAAAGATAATTGGACTTGTGTTTTAAAGAAGGAGACTGGTGGAAGGAGTTTCTCTCCACAGGCTGTCAGCAGTCCCTACCAGGCCAGCACTATCTGCAGTCTTTTCCACTTCCAGCCTCTTCCACTGCTTTGCATAATGGATGGCATTGTCAGGAACAGTTTCCTGATGTTGTATAGTACTAAGGAAGAGACTGTCTTCTCCTATACTTAACCTTGGTGATTTTTAACCCAGCCATTAGTTCTCACAAATAATATTGTTTTCCCCTTTGGCATGAAGCAGGAAGGCCTGTTGAAAACCACAGCATCCGTTGTAAGGATGGACATATTCATCACTTGAGCCTGGGGCTCAGCTGTGAGCACAAGGACTTCACAAGCCAAAATATATTTGGTCAAACTTTTTTGTGTAATAGTTTCCTCAGAACTCCAAGCTGTAGTCAAACATTTCATTAAAATGCGCTGGGAATGCACAAGAAAGCTCTTGACTGTAATGTTTGCCTAGGGAGTTTTGTTTGAGTCTTCAGCCTAGATTGTCCTTAAAGCCTATTGTACTGCATGAAAGGTAGCAGAGTACCTCAAGGGAGAGTCACAGGCAATTCAGATTCATGCCAGTGAGTTCCTGTACCTCCTGCCTGGAGCCTTCCAGCAGCCACAAACTGAGCTGGATAATACCCTCATTACTCCATCTCCTCTTCAGCATGCATGCTGCAGCCAGCAGGCCCTTGTGTTGGTTTTAGTGGCATTTCTGGTACGTCCTCAGAAGCAGAGAATTTGTCTTGATGATTTTGTTAAGAAAATGGATGCACAGATGTAATTCTAACTGTTATTTCAGTATAGCCAGAGCCCTCTCTTACCAGTCTTCCCAACTGTTAGTTATACCACCAACACCAGTCTGTCTAAACAGTCCATCCATTAATCTTCCCTCCTCTGTGGCACCCATCTTCTGTGACACTCCAGAAAGATACAGGGACTTGTTCTAGCCCATGCTTTCACCAGGGCAGCAACATTTTATCCTCAGCTTCCCCTGGACCTTATTTAGTGCAGATACCTGGTGCAGCAGTGACAGAAGGGAGCAGTCAGAGAGGCAGAGGCTCAGATGAAAGAATAGGTCTTGCATGCTTGAGCTCTTAGTCTGGCAGCACAAAGCAATGTGGTGGTTCAGCTTTCTGCAACTATATTAATTTGTTTATTAGTAGCCAGCTCTGGGCAAAGCATTTAGTGTAAATTTATTAAATAATGGGATGCTGTTCCCTGGTTATCTCGGTCACATGACAGGCTGGCTATTTTCAGGTGACTTGTTCTTTCCCCTTAACAAGCAGAATAATTCAAATGAATTGCTTCCAGAAACAAGAGGAACTGTAGTGTCCCCAATTATTCATGCTGCTCCTCCATCTGAGCATTGCTGCAGTGGGCATGCAGTTATTCTAAACATAGGATATGTTTTCTTTCGGGACCATTTTATCCTTGGCAACTCGTCAATCACCTGGAACTTAATCTCTGTTCCACTTTCATTATTTCTCTAATCATAATGTCTTTTCTAGATCCATAATTGTTCTTCATGGGTTATAAAGCCAGCATAATTTGCTATATTGAAAAACACTGATACTGATTTATGTGCTTTCAGTTATGCAGTGTGCATTTCATTTTAGGTCCAGTCTAAGGGTAGAAACCTCTTCAACCTGAGCCTGTGCTATGCACAGGACCTTTGCTTCTTTTCTCTTACTCCTGCTATGGAGATAAGTGTGGCTTTGAGGCCCAGAAAAACCTCTTATGAGAGTTTTTCCAGTCCAATTTTCTCAAGCTCAGCCAGGGTTCTTTCCCAAAGCTAGCCGCTTTTCTCTAATGTAAACATAAGAGAAGAATTAATAACGAAGATAAACACCTGCTGGATACGTGAAGAAAGCCTGGGAAAGTGGTGTTACTTTCTCTGGACCAATCAGCTGTGTTCTGTCCCTGGAGTAGTGAGTGACTGTATTTGAGCAAGGTGTGTTAGAATAAAGTTGTCTCTTTCCTATCTTGAAAGATGACCACGTTGCTGTGTGTCTTATTACCGCTGCTCAAAGGGTTAAATCCCTAACTCACAGCTACAGAGAAGTATNTCCTTGGCAACTCGTCAATCACCTGGAACTTAATCTCTGTTCCACTTTCATTATTTCTCTAATCATAATGTCTTTTCTAGATCCATAATTGTTCTTCATGGGTTATAAAGCCAGCATAATTTGCTATATTGAAAAACACTGATACT
This sequence comes from Buphagus erythrorhynchus, assembly GCA_013400855.1. Taxonomy (NCBI): domain Eukaryota; kingdom Metazoa; phylum Chordata; class Aves; order Passeriformes; family Sturnidae; genus Buphagus; species Buphagus erythrorhynchus. The sequence continues at coordinate 47,427 of VZTT01024851.1, read as the reverse complement.
GATTTATGTGCTTTCAGTTATGCAGTGTGCATTTCATTTTAGGTCCAGTCTAAGGGTAGAAACCTCTTCNAACCCTCCACTGTCACTTCATTGCCTTGTGGCATGCTGGAGCTAATTCCATGGCTTGTTCTGTGGTTGTGGAATATCTACTGTTTCCCAGGATGTCTGTAAAATAAGCTGACAAACCATCCTGGTGCGTAGCACACCCCACAGTTTGCTTCCCTTCTTTGGCTGGTTTTAGTAGCCTTTGAAACCCATTAATGTGCACCTCCCTCTGATCAGCCCTATTTGTGCTGTGTGTACCCCATAATCAGCATTAAGTACAATTTTAATTCCACATTTTTGTGAAATTACTGCTCTGACTCAGAGATGGTGCTGCAAACCCTGCTTGTGTGGCCACTCTTTCCCATTTCATATAACCCAGTTCCTACCTGCTACCTGATCATCCCAATTTAGTGGTGGCTGTGGCAACATGGGGTTAAAGGAATCTTGTAATGCATGTCAAGATTTAAAATCCCTGTAAAACAACAGAGAAATATTGTTTCCTGTCCTTACGTGTTACTTACTGCCTAAAACAATTTTTTATGGGCATGAGCATTTGCTAAGTTTTAGTCTCTGTGAAATATAACAGGTCTGTTCTGTGTGGCTTTGGAAAATATGCTTGTGTCCTGCTTCTTTCCTGGCAACTTTCCTCCTTCTCCACAATGTAGTGCTTATCTCCCAGGGGAAGCAAATAGCAGAAAAGCATTTTTTTTATTATTTTTTTTTTAAATTTTTTTTTTGAAAGCAGTGTTTAGTTGTGTTAAACACACAGCTCTCTAAGGCAGACTTTTCCCTGTAGTTGTGCTCCTGTAGGTCATTGAGGCTGGATCCAGCCCTTTGAGGAAGCTGGTGACTCCTGCCATAGTGATCTCTGCCCTGTAGATCTGAGTGCGTCCTGAACAGCCCAGAAGTGAATTGGAAGCTGTGGACATGAGACCCCTGGAAATCCTCTTTCTTTTTTAAGCCATGAGCTAAGCTCTGCATCTTACCTGTGTACTGGGGCAGGGGGAAAGCTGATGTACACACTTTAAAGTTGATGTCTCTCTGTTATTACAAGCTGTCTCCCATTTCTTGCATCAGAATAGGAAGAGGCATGAATTATTTAATGGAAAATGTTTCTGGATCCTTTACTTGCCTGAGATTATTGATGGTACGACCCCTCAGGGAGGGAAAGCTGAATAGTAGTGGCTGATAAATGGAAAGTGTTTCTCTTTCATTCTCCCATGTCACTTTCTCCCTTTTCCATTCTCCACTGATGCATACAGACAGTTCTCTGAAGCATTCACTGTTACCTGTGTTGACAGCTAGAGGCTCTGCCTAAGTTCCTGTACTTCTTGTGCCCAGGTACACATGAGGAGTCTAAAGGACTGAACAGGACACACACAGGCAGAGATGGGATGGTCCCAGAAAAAAGGGAGCATTATTATGGTTTTATAAATAATCCACTGCAATAGTGGGGGCATTTTATAATGGGTTATCCTAGTTAATTGCTGTGGCAGTCAATCATTTATCTACTTGTCTGATGGCAATTAGGAAAATGTGGTATGTACAGTAAGCTAAGAATTATGCTTCGGAAGCCATGGAGTTATCAGAGAAAAACCAGAGGTTATATATGAGCTTTTCTAATACAATTTTCCAAAGGCTGTAATACAATTCCCAGTTCTAGCTCCAAACTCCACAAACATGATGCTCCTGGCAAAAGGTCAGTTTTCTGCTTACAATGAAGTGTTCATCTCTAGTAATGGGACTGATCTGAGGGATCAGTCTGTGGGATCTCTCCTCTGAAATTCCAAGGAGGGAGGGATCAGGCATTCTGCTTGCGATGCTCTCTTAGCCAGACAAAAGAATCAAAATAATACCAGCTTTTGAACTACTTTTGTTCCCATTCTCCTTGGTTTTGGTTATGTTTCCTTCTAGACTTGAAAGGTTTTCAATTTGGAATGCTGGCAGATATCCTTAGGAAATTTCAGTGGGATCTAAAATATGCTTGAATCTCTTTCTTCTTCCTTTTATTTGTGAGGGCTAGGGATGCTATCCAGGCTGGAAGTATTTTGAAATATTCCAAGTCTGAGATGAAACAGTTTTGGTGCTTTTATTGAGATTTTTCTGGGCCAAACCTCTATAAGATGAAAAAAGGATTCTATAGGAAGAGTTTTGTATTTTTTGTAACATTTCAGTACTACACAGCACCTAGAAATTTAAACTTTCCTTAAAAATGGAAAATGGAACAAAGATAATGGCCTCATGTAGGAATTTCATAACAGCATGCATGAAATATATAGCAAGGATGAGCAGCATAGTGTGGTGCTGATTCCAAAGGGCTCCTGATTTTTCAAAGGTTTTCTCCTGGATGTTTGTCCTGATTACATAGCTCAGAATTTCAGCTGGAGGTCCAAATTCTGTGCTTCTAACCACCAAACTGCATGTGTGTAAGGGCTGGAGAGTGAGTTACAGATGAGATAAGGAATCTCTGTGTGGATTTCTTCGTTACATTGCCTATGCTTATGAGAAACCAGTGCTCCCCAACACATCCTGCTGGCTGCAAATGCCAATGGGAGCACAGACATCAGTAGCTCCTCATGCTATGCAACTCATTCCCTAAAAGCCTTCCAAAAATCCTGCAAGAGCAGTGCTGATTGTTTCCTTCCCCTCCAAAAGCCCAGGATCCACCTCCAGAGGGTGCTGCAAACTTGCTGTGGTCACCAGCCCGCGGTGTGCAGGAGGGAGCTGTTCAATGGGCATTTCACTGCGGTTAGGGGACATCAAAATATGTAAGTAATATTTTGACTGTCACTCTGATTGCACAGCATGTAGTTTTAGGTATAGCTTGTATGCACTTCGAAGTAAAAAAATCCAGGTGGCAGCTGTCTTTTGTTAACATGAGATTATTGTGCTTATAAGCATGAATGTGAAGCAGCACATCTATAAGCAGCAAAGGAACAGATCCAAGTCAGTCATGAAAAGAAAAAACCCTTTTATATAACTCTTGGGACATCTTGCTTCTCTGCTAATTTGCAGCTGAATAGATGCTGTACAAGCAAATATTCATACAGTGAAAATATACCGAACCAGAATTCTAAGGAGTGCTTACAACACTGTGATAACTCTTTTCCTGATGTTACTGGGAGACACTCCTTCCCTTCCCTAAGCAGTGTCCAGAGCAGGCAGAAGCATACAGAGGGGGAATTGAGGCATGGAGGAGAAAGGAATTTTGAGTGCTGGAGAAGGTAGATATGCTTATGGTATTAGAAAAGTGCTGCTTCTTAGTGTTGCTTGTAAGACCATGTTGGGAGTCTGTGGCAGAGCTACTAATCTTACAGAAGGACGAGTTTCAGGATGACACCAATGTCATGAGTGTTGCTGGGTTCTTTTGGCCTGCCCATATTAAAATGTCTGCAGGAGAGCACAGCAGCTCTGAGGCATGACATTGACTGCTGCCCTGCTGCTGGCCATGTTCCTCAGCACTTTCATGGCAGAAATCCTTCTGCCTTCATGACCCCATGCTGTTCAGGATGAACTAGGAGGCTTTGCCAGTACAGTGCTGAATCCCTGGCTCTGCACTGGAATTACCCCACTCTGCATACTGGATTTTGCCTTCCTGGCTGCCAGCTGCCCGTGGCTGTTGGTGACAGAATTGGCAGGAAGGGTTGGCCCTGTCCCAGGATGTGCCTCCCCCTCCAAGTGAGCAGCTCGCTGGGGTCCCAGAGCTGGCCTGGCAGTCTGCATGCTGGCTGTGCTGTGCTGAGGCTGTGTTAGCTGTACATGGATCACTGCACTCCTGCAGATGTGTCCCTTCTAGTGTGCAGGTGCTGCCCTGTGCAGCCCCTGCACCTTCTGCACAGATGTGGGGAGGATGAGCTTGTGAGAGAGCTCTGAAGAAGTCCAGTGCCAGGCCCTAAAAGAGATTTGAGCCACAAACAGCTCAGCTGTGCTGGAGTGGGAATGGGCAGTTAGCTCCAGGCTGTCTTGATGTGGGAGCAACAAGCAGTGCTCAGAGTAGCTTCCTGCTTGGGCAGAGCACTGCTTTTCCCTGGTCCCAAATCCAAGGCAGAGCGGAGCAGAGCAGCTAAAGCAGCAGGAGAGAGCAGAGCAGCCAGCCAGGGCAAGTAGTGGAGAAGCAGCCAAGAGGTCTTGGATGGCAGGTCACTGGGATGGTCATGCACAGCCTTTTCATTAGCTGGAATTCAAGTCCTGTGGAAAATGGATGCTTCAGTAGTTGCTTTGGGTCTAATGGCTCGACAAAAAGTGGATACTGAAATTTATCATTAATTTATCACATGTTCCAAATGGTTTGTTCTGAAAGTCAAAGCATTTTGTTTCAGCTTGATTTGACCACATCCGCTGGATCAATCATAATGCCTTAGGCTTCCCTTCTAATTTGTGGCTGGATTCATCTCCATGGTACACAGCAATGATTCAGTGGGGATGACATCCTACAGCATCTTCTCAGATTAAATTCAACCAGAGAATGTAGGGAAAGGAAGAGGTAAAGGAAAAAAGACTGGAGAAACATGGGACATCACTCTTCTGAGACAGTGTGGTGTCTGAGGCAGACAGATTAATAAAAAATTGACCTAAAAAGAAGTGTTTTCAAATAGGTCAGCTGAAGTGTTTCAATTGGGTCAACAAGACCTGGAACAAAAGCTTTAATTTTGGTTTTCTGGTTAAAATGATAATAATAAAAAAAACCCAACAGCCTTTTCATTCAGAAGCCATTAGGAGAAAATACCCAACCAGCCCTTCTGGTAGCACAGAAGGAAAGTTTCTTTCTCTGAGCTGGTGGTGAATTTTCATACACAATTCCAGTCTTGTTGATAAGATTCCTCTTTTTCCTTCCTAGTTAATTTGGGCTTCCTCAGTGAAACCAGTGGCATGGGTTTTGAGGGAGACAAATACAGTGAGATCTTGAGATGTTTTTAGCAATCCAGAGTACCCTCCCCTGCTCTCTGCATACCATCATCTTTTTTTCTGTTTTTTTTTTATTTTTTTTTTTTTTTTGTTTTGTTTTGTTTTGTTTTGTTTTGTTCCCCCCCCAGTTGAAAATACACATTTTCCTCCACATCTGCAACAACCCTGCTTTTTACATTCTGGTCCAGTTTTGTTGTCTCTAGCCTCGAGATTGTCCTTTGAATTAGGGGTCCCATCTGTTGTTATCCTGAGCAGCACAGAAATAGAAAATCCTGCAGGCAAATGGAGCTTTGCTTTGCAGGACCAGACTGAGCTCTACATCCAATTTAATGCTCACTTTAAATTCTGTTGAATATGCACCTTAGATCTTTGTTTTTCAGGGGTATTGTGCCAAGTAAATAGAAATTTATATTCGACAATCTCCCATTTTCCTTAAAAATGAAACACCTTAGTAATAAGTAAGCTGGAGAATGGGTGGGGGAGCAGGTTTACTGAGAGGCAGGGATGGTTCTGAGCACATTTGTCAGTGCATCTTTTTCTTCTGTTGTGTGACATTTTGTACTCTTAGATGCAGAACAAGAATCCCAAGGAGGCTGTGTTTGTGGGCAGAACTGTGTCCAGCCAGGCACTGAGCTATCCTGTCTTATAAAACCCATTTGCAAATGTTTGGCCTCTGGCCAATTTCAAAGCTCCTTTGAATAAATGTTTGTGTATGAGGTATTGTGTAAACAGTTCCTGGGCACAGCAAATAGGAATGGCATAGCTTGGTGCCTACTTGATGGCTTGTTTCATGAGGACAACTCACTTGTAAAGCAGTAATACATCCATTAGATGAGTCATGTGGTTTGGGAGTTAGGCAGAAGTTCCTTAATATTCACAATTCAAATCTAGATCTGAATTTTATAGCCTTCCCATCCTTGGTAACAGCAGAAGAGTGGATTGCTGTGGCTACTGACACATCTTTTGGGTTTTTTACTACGCTCTAATGGGATGTTCCCACCATCACTGTGCAGTGGAGTCCATTGCTAAATTAATGTGGGCTGGGAAACACAGCTGGCCAGACTGGGATTCTGGAAGACAGTGCTTTAGAAGAAATGTTTTAACCTTCCCACTTGTCTGCCCAACCTTGTCTCCAATTAAGAAGGCGTACTTCTTCCTCATATCCAGGTACCAAAACCTTCAGGAAGATCCTTTATCTTACAACACAGCAGTACCACCACTGAGCAGGACAATATCCTGATTTTCAAACTGCATAATGCTGATAAAAGGTGGGTCTGGACAGTAAAGTCTGAGTATAATTCTTGATCCAAATTCTCCATAGCAACAGATGTTCAAACCCTGGGCTTAGGTATGTGCTGTTGTAAGAGACAAGAGCTGCAAAGTTCAGGTCAGGAATTTCAATGAGTTACAGGGATCATCCATGCAAATAGTAGTTACTGTATCTACTGCTGAATTCAAATCAAGTCATTCTTGAGGAAAAGAGAAAGCAGCAGACAGCTTATCACTCACTTGCTTTTGAATTGGAATAAAAACTTATCAAACTTCAAAAATAAAGCTGTGAAAATCAGCTACATTTTATGTAGGCTTCACACCCTTTAAAAATTCACAAGAAAGCAAAGGGCAGAGATTTTATCACTGGAATCTGAATCAGATTGATTTTCCGAATTTGGCCTTGGCTCAGATCTGAATGTGATATTAGATGCAAAGTCCCCAAAGCCGGCAAATCTGAATCTCTGTAACCCTTGGATGCTATCAGTGTGGGGTGGACTGTATTATCCCAATAGTATGAAAAAGGTGAAACAAGCTTACTTTGTTATATTCTTTCTTTCTTACTGTGCACTCTGAACTCGGGTTTCATAAAATACTGCTAACTCTGTGAGCAATGTGGTGTACAAATGGTAACAGTGACCATTTGTTGTGATTATTTCCTGGGTTCCCAGTCCCTCTGATTAGGCTGTAAACAATGGAGAAATGTGAGGAAAACCTGGTCACTTAGATCCTGTTCCATCTTGTGGCATGGAATGCTGACCTCAGTATTTCCAAGCTTGTGTACAAGTTACAGCAGGAGGAAGGATGATAGAGAAGAATGTGCATTTTTGGCATACTTGATGTACATGTGCATCCATGCAAACCTGATCCCCTCTGGTTGCTAACTTTTGATTCTTTTTCACTGCAGCTCAGAGATAAACACTGTAGCTGAAACACTTTCATGATTTTATGGCCAAGAAAAGAGATTTGTAGGCATGTGGATCAAAGAGGAAAGAACCAGTTCTCTTTTTTTTTTGGGGGGGGGGGGAGGGGGGTGTAAAAAGTCCCACTGCAATGGGGAGAGAGAACTTTCATCCCTTTTTGGATACACCATGATCTAGTGATCTTGTCCTCCTCCACTGCACAAGGTGTGAGTGGAGCCTGCAGGAAGGATGACAGAGCTCTTGGGTGGCACTGTCACTTCTTTGCAATTCTGTGTTCCCAAAGCATGGACATGGCCCAGCTCTCCTGGCATGGCAGTGCTGTGAAGGTCAGAGCACGTTGCATTGGGAAGAGGCATCCTCCCTCCTGCACTGGCTGATAGAAATCCCAGGGAGGATGCTAAGAGTTTATTTGAAAATAGATGAAAGCAAGCAAATTAATCAGACAGCAAAAAGAAAATGATGTTCTATAAGACTTCAGTGGTTTGAATCATGAGGCAGACCTGCAGCCAGAGGCAGTGGCAGGCTTGCCAGCATGAATATCCAAGAACAATGTGGAGCAGGACACTCATGTCACTGAACAAGTCACTGCAGCAGTGACTTCTGGTAAGTTCTAGTGTTTGCAGACAGTAGTGGGAGGGAGGCAACATGGACGTGCTGCACTTGATGTTCTGCAAATGCTTCCTCAGCAGTTACCATCCATCTGGAAAAGAAGAAGAAACACAAAAAAGAAAGCCCTTTTCTTATGAACAGTGTTCCTCCTCAGTAAACCACTCAAATTATGGTGCTTTCAGAACAAAGCTGAAAATCTGCCAGTTTGGTGCTGCTGAGTACCTCAGGTTTTAGTGCTGTGCTTTAAGAGTGTGTGCTCACCCTAAAAGAGCTGCTCTGCTCTGTGTTAGGGCTGCCAGCGTGTCCCTGCCAGTGTCAGTGCTATCTGGCTGGGAAGATCTTTACCTCTGAATTGTAAGGTTCAGGCTGCCTTTCCCCTCTGCTTAATTTTTCTGCCGGTAATTTATGAGGGATGGTAGGTGCAGCCAAGAATGGGTAAATTGATCTGTTCACGTGGGAGGGAATACCATAATATTCTGCCTTTTCTGAGAGAAATAAACAAATCTCTCATCTTACAGTGCTGCTGCTGAGAGGAGACTCTGTGCTGGAGTCTTCATGGCTTGGAAGTGGATAAATGGGAATAATATGTAGGAGTTATGTGAAAGAAGGCTTAGAAATATGAGTAGGTATTAATGTCTCTGTTTTGGCTAACTCAAACATGTTTGACAACTACTCCCATCAGCCTGGGACAAACAAAAACCTTAAGAATGTGTATTTATATTTTGTAATGAATTTGCTTGGATTCCATTTATTCCAAGTTTACTTTCTGTTAGCAGCCCCCTTGACAGAAAGTCTCCTGGAAAGATGCACTTGAACTTAATGTAGCAGTTGACCCAGGAGAAATGAATTTTTAACTTGCAGTCCTGTGATCTTACTGTGGAAGCAGAATGCCAAGAGTCACATATAACTCCTTAAACATCACAAAAACCCATCCCATGTGACCTGACGTTATCATTCCTAACTGCAGTAAAGAATTATTTCCCAAGGGTCTGGAGTTTTTTTCTAACATAAACAGTTTTCAATAGCAAATGCCTTTGATAACATTTCTAACTGTTTGTTACCAGGAAACATGCAAGCAGAGAGGGGGGATTTACTGATTGAATGAGGTGTTTCACATTTTTTACCCACTGCAACTTGCATCCAGCTGCAGGCCTCAGTCCAGAGGCTGAGATCAGTTGGCAGCAGGGCTGCATGGGGAGCTTCTTGCTGATCCCTTTCCTGGTGTCACTGATGGCTGTGGGATCTGTGGTGGGAGCCATGGCTCTGTAGGGCCACAGAGTCTCAGCTTGTCCCTGAAGTACCTTGTTATTTTCCTTTGCAAGGACAAATGACTTTGCTCCACACAGGACCCTGCCAGTTGTCCCCAGCACTGTTTTTTCCAGTGGGAGGGTTGGCCATGCCCTTGAAGGACCACCAAGTTGTGATTCACAGGTTCAGAAGCAGCCACTGGGCAGACAGCTGCTTCCCTTAAAAGGTTACCAGCTTGTATTGCTCCTGAACACACCATCCTTCTGAGCACACCCTGAGAGAACATCCTCACCCAAGCCTTTATAGGAGATCATTCTTCTCTGCCCATCTATTAATAAGCAGGTGATGTCAGCTTGTCACTCCTTTCTTCCTCCAGGCAAAATCTAACCACAATGAACAAATAATAGATGAGATTTGAGAGGGGATGCTGATGGCGTTGGAATGCTGGGTGACCCCAGGAACAGGCCCTGTCACTGAGTCAGAAGATGACATCAACACTCCTGCTCCGCTGACAGGTTTGCTATCTGCAAAAAAAATGGGCTTAGGTCTGTGCTCCTATTGTGTTCCTGTTAATGCTGGCATTCAGTGGGAGCAGGGCCTCTGCTCGTTAATCTGACCAGACCGTGTCCAACGGCAGGGATCGCAGCGCTGGGAATTCTAAAGGGGTGATGCCATGTGCTGGTTTGCAAATGCAAGTGGGCTCAGAGGGGGAATCACCCCCTCACTTCTCTGCTGCTCTGCCTGCATGTCCCACTTGGGGCAGGGCAGGACTGTCCGTGCTGTGGGTGTCCCCTCTGGAGTAGAAGCAGCTTCTTTGCTGGCTGGGAAAGAATTATTTACCAAAGTTCTCATGATTTCAAGGTTTTACACATGGCTTCCAATCCTGGAGGCCGTCAAAACCAGACACAGACTGAAGAGCTTATTCAGCTGTTCATTTTAAGATATCTCATGTAACATGCCAGGGGAGGGGAGATATTACTTAAAAACAGATCAGAGTGCAGTCTTCATTCTTCCACTTACATGAGTGAATGATGATCACTGTGGCTGCTTAGCAAGAAAGACTGGGATTTGCCTTCCCCATCTTCCTGCTGCTGTTACTCTCCAGCTTTACTTTTCCCTCAGACTTCAAGAGAATTGTTCAAAGCATCAGGAGCAGGTGGAACAAAGTGGTCCAAGGAGAAGAAGGGGATGCTTGTGTGTCTTCCATGCAGTGGCTCATCTGAGAATTTTCAGGGTAGAGAATGCAGCCATGTTGAGGATAGTTTTCAGTGCATATGTGAGATTGGAAGGATGGCTGCCAGATGAGGAGCCCTCTTCCATGGGGCTTCCACATCCCTCTGTGACAGGCTCTGCAACCTGCAGCATAACCCTCTCCTCCAGTCCCCCCTAACCCAGGTTTTAGTGCTGGGCTTGTCTCCACTGGGATTGTGGAATTCAATGGTGGCCCTGTCCATGCTGCTGTGTACCTTGGGACAGAATGTAACCTCATCAGGGACAGGCTGACAAACTGCAAAGTACTCTGACTGCAAGAGTTTGCTACAAAAAAGGTTTCTAGTGAGTGTTCTGGTAAAAATAGGTGCTGGGTTAGATAATCCCTATCTGTCCAAGCCTCCTTTCCTCAGGTGAGTATGAAACAGAGATAAGCATGAGGCTAATTGCTTTTGCTATGCAAGGTAGGAGAAGGGTAGAAAGTCAAGAACTGGAGATTACTGAACTATTAAAATTTCCCTGGGTTATTCATTCTTCCACTACTAATCAATATGTTGCTTTATAATTGCATGAGCCAAAGATGAAGTTTCACTCTACTGCATAAAACAATCTCCCATAAATCCCAGGTTGGGATAGCTGGAATCTGCTATATTAAGCTTAATAGCTAGCATAAGTCAGAGGAGGATGCCAGTTTTTTTAGAAGCCTAAGCAGGTATTGCAATGTCCTTCTTTGCCCCCTCTCTCTCTGGCTTTGGCTGTTGCAGAAGTTGTTTCAGTGCCACTCTATGCCACATCATGCATTGCAATAGTGCAACACCACTCTGTTTAGATTCACAGCAGGTCCACGGAGGACCACTTGAATCCCAAAGAAGTCTGAAGGCCATCCCTTGAAAACACATGCACCAATACTGAGTTTTATATAACCCTCTTTTACACATAGGCTAAAGCTAGTGCTACCACTCTTTTAAAAGAAGTGCTCTCTCCTTAGGAAAAAAAAATAATCCAGCCTCTTCCAGACAATTATTTCCAGGCCACATAGCAGGAGTGAATGATGTGAAATAATATTTCAGTAGCAGCCCTGAGTAGAAGGGTTGCATAACCAGGCACTGTCCTGTGTCAAATCTCAATGGATGTTACTAAGAAGACAGGGCAATTTTACTCCCACCTAATGTAGGTAGTGTGGATTTAGGGTTGGTTACTCATGCAGTTCATTTCATTTTGGCATCCCTGCTTATTGTAGGTGGCTGCACATGCACCTGTACACCAGTAATTACCTTGTTTGTAATGATAAGGTGATGACTAGAACAGCTTACTTCAAGTGAGGGTATATGAATTAGCTGACTCTGCTGCTGCATGTGAACACAGATAAACCATTAATTGTGATGCATCTTGTTCTCCTGTACTTAAATTTAGATTTTGTGACCCCAATCTTTAGAAATGTCTTGGTAGGCTTCGCTAAATTTTGTCGTGAGTGGTCAATCCAAACATTGTTACAATTAGGAGGGTTTGTGTTACAGGGTCTTGGGAGTTCAAGGGAAAAAAAATAGTTTCAGTTACAGGATTGAATATGATAATTATGATCAAGCTGTGGTAGCCTCCAGTTTAGGAGCACAATCTGCAGAAAGATTCTCCTTGCCAGGTTTCCAACAGGCTTTGTTGGGTATCATGACCAAAATAAGCAAACCAGCAAGTTTATGTTCTGAGTTCTCTGTTTCCAGGAGGTTTTAGAAGAACCTGGGGGAGGGTCAAAATTCACATCTGCACCCACATTTTAGTCTCTTCTCCCTTTGCTGCTCGGTGGTAGATGAAGTGATGCTGTTCAGCCAACTGCAGTGAGTTGATCCAGATCCATATCCAAAATCTGTATTTGGAGCTCTAAAAGCCAATGGTGTGCGACTGGTACTTAGCTTTAGTGGACCCATCAGTAATTAACCTAAGATGCTAAATGGCTAAGCCAAGTGGGACAGAGACATTGAGCCTAAACAGCATTGCCTCATTCTTCATTTTTTATTGAAGTATTCAGAATGTTTTGCCAGGTGCCCAGTTTATTATAAATAAAATGGCCCTGTTCTGTGGAGCTTTGAGAATGCCTGGGAAAGGATAGGAAGAAATGTTGGTGTGTTTTTAAATACAGCTCAGCTAGGTTCCCTGAGGAAGTGTGGCAAAGGGAGGTTTCCAGGGATGTTTGAAAATGGGAAGTGTCCCTGCACTGAGGTTGAGTTCAGGTGTAAGATTAGGAACAAGGCATGGCCTCATGAAACAATTCAGAGGGTCTCTTGGTGAAGAGGCCAACAAATACAGCTGTGAGAACTTTTGGGGTTTGAGAACAACAATTTACAAAGAATCCAGTATTATTTTGAGCTGTAGCCTCAAAATCAGTGTCTGTGATGCTGAAGGGTTCTAACCATCCCTTTTTCTAGGCAAATCCATCCATACTTGCTTGTGTGATGCCTTTTCTGTTGTACAGGTTGATGCATGTCTTATAGATGAAGATACTGCTTCAATAGGTGGGCTGAAAAATTACCACTTTATACAATTTGTGAAATGAACAGATATGTGGAAAGTGAGTCCTGCTTTTTATCTTGTGCATGTGGAGTTGAACGAAAATGGCTTCTTCAATCAGCAGTACATTAGCTTTCACCCCCTCCTCTAGCTGACATCCTCCATCACTGAGCTGCTCTCTTTGATCTGTTTTTTTTTTTTTTGTTTCCAAAGAACTTACTCTTTCATCAAGAAAGATTGGCTTCTCCTGTGGGCAGAACATCAGTAAACACACTAGAGAAAAATGGAAGAGATAATAATACGAATTTATCTTCTGAGTAATTTCCTGTTCCAGAAAACTGAGCAACATCTCTTTCTCCCTAATGACATTTCTCTAATAACCATTTCATAGAAATAAGGCTATGAACAAAGGAATTTTAATAGCTTTAAGGTGTTGCACTCTTCAGTCACTCTTCAAGGGGGAAGGATTTAGATGATAAGGATCCCAGCTAGTCCTGGCATTTCTGTCAGGAGCAGTAATAGTTAAATGACATATTTTAATATATTTTTGCCCTGAATTTTGCTATGGTATGATCAATTTTTCTGTTAGGAACTGATGCAAAGCAGAATGAAGTCTGTGGCACTCTTTCAAATAACTGGAAAAAGCCTTCTTTAAGTCAAGGTCAGTATTGGAGGTATTCCCTTCATCTATTTGAGAGAGAGACTAATAAGAGTATATTACATCCCTTTCCCAGACAGGAAAGTTAAGAAAGCTGCAGCCCCGTTTGACAGTGGTCAGTTAGATCAGCTCTGCTCTGGGAGTACAACTCCTTCTGTGGGTCTGCACCGTCTCTCCTGACTGATGGTGCAGAGGCTGAATCCTGAGATGTCTTTATAAAGCTGCAGACTCCTCCGAGTCGTAAATAAGATCCCATTTTAATTAAAACATTGACATTATAAAATATACATGGCACAATAACTCATAATATTTAGAAACTCTAGTAGGAATTACATAACAATTTGTTATGCAATATTTAAAAGCTGTGATATTTCAGCTGGTATGCTGCCATTGTTGCTGGGAAGTTCCTTCTCCAGAGCCTCCCTGGACCGTGTCTTACCTGTGGCTATTTTCACAGTGAAGCTGGGCAGATATCTCACTGTGGATCTTTGTTGTCATCAGTGGGTGTATTGTGAATACCTCACTTGTATTGTGGGCTCCCTTGCTTCATCACCTTGATGCTTGTGAAGTTGGTTCTCCTGTGGATGTGAGCCAAGATTTAATATCTGGCTTGAAATTTGTGACTCCTGCTTATAGACAGTATCCTTCCTTTCTTTTAGCTTTTACTTATTACTTTTTAAAGTAAATATATTATAGTGGGAGGGATTATCATGACAGCTGGGGATAAAAGTGTCCTTGACATATAATCATTATCATTTCTCCTTATCACGTGGCAAAAATATGACTGGTTAATATGTATTTCATGCTTTGTAAGGGACATGCCAATATGCCATAGAAATGTTCTGACTGGGGATGGCTGAGGTTCACCATCATGTGATGGGAGCTGTGAAAACTTGGGAAGTAGCCCACCTTTCCTGTCTCTTCTCTCATTTGGTAAATATAGAGACTGGGATGGGGAGTTTTATTTTTTATATGCCCTGGCAGAGGGTAAGGCTTAACAGGCTTTTTTTAGTCTCCAAAAATTATGATTGTCTGATTATTCCCATGTTTCCTCTACCTTTTAAAGGATGACACTTCAGTGAACAACTCCAGCAAATCCATGTCTTACTTAGCAGGGAACACTGTGTTACTGTCTTTCTGCCTGAGCCCCAAATACTGTGTTTTCATTATTTAGGCTCCTACTGACTGTGGGGAAGATCAATAGCCAGTGGTTGGTGGCTGTTGGTGTTACTGCCTGGTGCCAGGTGACACAGTAGTAGGTGATATAGTAGGCACAGAGTTTATGCATAAGGGTAACAGCTCCTCCATGTTCAATTTTTCATCCTTTTACCTGAAATTAGAAGCTGATTTTTGAATACACCACAGTGTACAATACACTCCCTGTTCACTGCAGCAAAAGCTGATGAGTAACTGTGGGGTTGGAAGAGGAGAAGGCAGTGGCTTCCAGTAAGAGCAAACAACTGGAGACAGAAGGAGTGGTACATGGGCAGGAAAGAGTGCCATATACAGGAATTATGTGTGTTGTCACTGAGTTTTCCTCTTTGCCAATGCTGATTAAATCCCCCAGCTGGACATCAAGAGGGTGAGAAGCTGTGCTCCTTTCATTATTTCTAAGGTTTTCAGACTGTAGTGCTCTTGATAGGAAATCTGTGCTTTATTTTACTTGCTGCACAGCTGTGGAGGTCTAATGTCAGAGGCAATCATTGACCAGCCAGGTTTCAAAAATCCCACTATCATTTTTTGCAGTATGTTGGATAATTTCCTTTGGGAAATAAGATTTATTTAAGGTGTCTAACACTTGTCCCTCAGAAATGCTGGTTCCTTTGGAAATTTTGGCTTTAGTGATGTGACCAGGGCCCTGCTCTGCTCTCCTTTCTCTGGGGAAATGGGATTCTGTGGTCTCACTCCGAGCAGCTTTGTCTGCATCTGGCACTGCAGCCATCTACACTCAAATAAAGAAAGCACAAAACAGAAAAAGCAGAGAAAGCTGTTTTTGTGTACTCGTAACAATCTTTTGTTATCAGTCTGTGATCAGTGCTGTGGTAATTGGTGACAGCAGCTGAGGAAATGCAGGTTATTACAGGAGGTGACTGTCCCTATCTGTCATCTTCAGTCCAACTTTCTTATCTTCAAATCAGGTCATTTAAAGCAAGAAAATATTATTGCATTGATGGAACAGGCAGTCTGCTAAGTTCTTGTGTACCAGATGGTAAATGCAGCTTGAGTTGGCAAATTGTTGCTCTTCTTCCTGCCGTGCAAAGGCTTTTTATCTAAAAGCATAATAAAAACAGAAGAGAAAACTGAGGAGAAATTTCTTTAATCAAGCATGAGAGATTTCAAAGAAAATAATAGCAAGAAAAAAAGCAGACAATGGTACAAGGACAGATTCTGCTCCACTGCTTTCTGATTTATTCCTTTTGCATGAGAGCTCTGAGGGACAAAGCCTGCTGATTTTACTCTACTGAGATCCCTAATGACCTCAATAGGAATTTATTTAGAAAATAAGGTACCACTGAGCATAAGTCTGTCCAGCTTTACCATAGTGGCTTCTTCTACAAATGGTTCTGAAGTTCAGCAATTTTCCTAGAATAATGGGGAAGGATGAGAGTTTAAAAAAAGTAGGATTAATAAATAAAAGCTGATGATAGGACCAGTCATGTTGATAATTGGTCTATAATGTGAGACCCTTAAAATTTTAGAGTTGCCTCCAGATACAAATTTTGTCATTCCAGACTAGGCAAATCCTTGGCAGTACACTTTAGAAGTGAGTCCTGTTCTGGTGGGGGTTTAATCAGAGGGAAAGATAAATCTTTCCATCTCTAATTTCAAAAATCCAGGAATCCTCCTGAGGCCTTACAAAAAAAAAAAAAAAATTATAATTCCTCTCCAGAGCATATAATGTGCCTTGAAATGCAATCATGAAACCCTCTGCAAATCTAAATCCCAAAGGCAATCAGCATACTTTGGTGGAAATCTTGGGAGACTTACGTTGCCTGGTCTTCACTATGTAAACAAATAAATGCCACTTGTCCTGTAATTTTCATCATGGGATATAGATGTGCTTGGGTTTATATGCTCTCAAAAATGAAGGCTCCAATTTCTATGAGTCCAGCATATCTTTTCAATGGTATCACTCATGGCTGCCTTCTGTAAAGCATTTAGACATTGTGGGGAATGCTTTATTCTGTGAACAATACCAGGGCAGCCTCTGACTTGGTCATGTTCAGATTTAAACGTGGAATCTAAGTTCTTTGATTTAAATGTGGAATCTAAGTTCTTTGATTTTCTTTTTTTTTTTTTTTCAGTAACAAGACTTCCCAACATATTTCTTCCTGCATGTGTAGGAATGTAAGTAAATGAAGTAATTCACAGTAATTTGGACACAAATGATTCTGTGAGGGAAGGTGAGGACATACATTGAACTGCCCTCTGTCTTTTGCTTTCCATTGCACATCCATACCCTGCTCCCAGCTCCATGGATTTGTGCCCAAGACCACAGCAATCCTCATGTACAGTGGGTCAGGTCAGAAGCCCTCCTTCCTCCACATCTGTTCTTTGGCAATGATGCTAAAGCAGACGCCTCAGGAAGAGTAAAGAAAAGGGCAAACATCTAATGATGCTGCTTCTACTCTCTAATGATTTGCAGGTCAGGAAATTCCTGAGCCAGAAAACATATCCATGACTTTGGAAAGTGGGCCATGTGCCCCAGACAAGTGGTTTGTGATGTGATTGTCCCATTCATTGAGCTGGCACCAATTTGAGCATTTTGATGAATGTAGATTCTTGCCTCAAACTAGAGTGCTTATTTGAGTCCTGATTATTTATCGTTGTTGTGAGTTTTCCTGTTTGTGGCCGTCTCATTTAATGATGAGTGCTGCAGATGGTGTATAAATTGAGACATATTTTAAACTAAGTATGAAGCTGGTTGTGTAACCTCAGCTGCCTTGGGATTTGTACTGGGGAGGAAAAAAAAAAAAAGACTTTCCCTGCAAATACTCAGCAGACAATCACTGCTCAGTGAATGAAGGCATGGATGTCATTTTACATCAGCTATACTTGCTTACATTCCTTGTGGCTGGAGGCAGAATTTAAGAAGCCATTGAATATAGCTGATAGAAGGAGGTAATAAAACAGCACAGAAGGAACAAAGAAATGCAAACTTAAACAGATAATAGCCTCATGCTAAAATGAGCTCTTCCTAAGTCTGTGTTTTTAGGGAAAAGCAATTATCCTCCTGTATTGTATTTTCTGCTGCAAAGACTGGAAAAAAAAAAAAGATAGCTGTGTAGTCATAGTTTAATACACAAAAATCAAAGGGAAGTTTATGCTGTGATATTCGCAGGATGTGATTTACCACTGTTTTCCCTGCTGTCTATCTTCTTTGACAGCAGAGGGGACTTTGATGGGTAGAGAAAACTTTTTTCAAGAGCTGCTATGCAGCTCCTGACCTCCTTTGTAAAGACTCTCAGTTTGCTGCTCTGAGTGCAGGTTTCTTGTGGGTGCTCAGTGGCAGCATTTGTATTAAAGTCTTTTTACCATCCACAAATGAGTGGAGGATTTCCACCATTCTGAGAAATGACAACTTCATTTCATGTCATGCCCTCATCACATTGTGGTTGCATTGCTTGGTGTGGGGACAAAACCAGCAAGGTCTGGTGGAGAGCAGTGCAGACCTCAGTGACCCAGCAGCTCCTGCAATTGCATTTCAATTGCCTGGCTTTCCATCAGCTCTTGAACAGGATCATGTTGTAACCTTGGAGCTGGCTTGGGCCTAAGCTACACACCAGAGGGCTGGGAGGAAGACAGTCCTTGGAGCTGCTCCACTGCTGTTACAGTTGAGATGTGCTCTCAGCATCTGGGAATGCTCTTCTGAATTTTGTCAAGAAGGTGGGCTGTGGTTCTGGGCAAACTCCCCATGGACTGTTGTCTGTTGTGCCTTTTCTCCTGCCGGGGCATGATGAATTCTTTTAACCTTTGATTTCTTTCTATAACAAAACCCCAGAATAATGTGTACTTTCAAAAAATCCTCACAGGCTTTCAATAAAAATATTTGCCACTTGCAGCAAGACAGTGAGGGTTACTTAGCACTGTGTGTTTAGTGTCATCTGAGGATCTGTAGGATAGCACCTGGTCTCTAGCTATCTCTCCAGAGGGGTGAACCCCTCTCATGGATCTTGTGCTGTGTTTGCTAGAGTGTGGGGAAGTCTCAGATATTCCAGGACAGACAGGTTGAGTTGAGTCACACAAGTGAAAACAGCCCTGGGCATGTCCACTTGTGCTAAGATGAGACATGAGTGTGGTGGAAGATGGGCTGATCCAGCAGCAGGGATTGTGGCATGGGCACCAACACTCAGCAAGGAGGCACAGAACACCCCCTGCCCAGTTCTGTGGCCCAGTCACTCTAAGCCTGCAGACCCCTGGCAGAGCACAGCCAGCAGCCCACACCTAAATATGACACCAGGAAAAGTTTTATTCCTTTAAATAAGAGCTGAACTGAAGAAGAAGTGTAAAGTCATTATGGCTTAGATCACACTCATTCTTGAATATCCTCTGGCAGTCTTTTGCTGTTTTGGCAGCACAAAGCTGCTGCAGCTAAGCACAAGCAGCTGTAGTGGGTTACAAATGCTTTTATGTTTTGGGAAGAAGCAGAGTGCTGGTGAAGCAGCTTCAGTCAGTGCTGTCTATTGATTTTCACCAACGCAAACTGGGTGTAAAACACCTCCTGATCGATCCTGTTCTTTCTTGCTGTGCAGAGGGGTAACACCCCAGGGAGGTTGGGGGTTTAATGGAGCTGCTGTAATGAAGCTGCTAACAAATGGAGTAGGTTGGCTCTCACCAGGCCTTTAGGCTGACCCCAGTTTCCCTCTCACAAGACACGTGCTATGGAGGATGGTGGACCCCATACCTCAGGTGGCCTCTGACTGAGAGTACACTTTATGAAATTTCTGACTGTATGACAAAACCCAGCCCCCTAAAACCCAGCCACCAAATGCTGTCTGAGCAGAAAGAGGCATTATAGCATGGGCTGATTTGTTTCTATCTAGAGAGCACAATGTTAGTGGC
This sequence comes from Buphagus erythrorhynchus, assembly GCA_013400855.1. Classification (NCBI taxonomy): domain Eukaryota; kingdom Metazoa; phylum Chordata; class Aves; order Passeriformes; family Sturnidae; genus Buphagus; species Buphagus erythrorhynchus. The sequence continues at coordinate 27,996 of VZTT01024851.1, read as the reverse complement.
AGCTGATTTCTCATCCTGGGAACTAATTTTACATCCCCTTCCCCACATCACGGAAGACAATAAATTACACTTTAATCAAAACTTGTACATTATTTTGACTGCAGTAGCCAGAATATTTCACCAATTCTCTTTTTCAGCATCTCCCTTGGATCCTTTTTATCAGCTATATTGTTTCATATTGAGTTTTTTGGTTTACCAGGTAAGGCATTTATGCTCAGCATGAAAATAAGCAAGACACAGGTACACTCCTGAATATTATTTCCCTGTCAACAGAGCAGATAGCCTAAGCTGCAGATTTAACTAAAGGAAAGAAACAAAGATGATGTGAGGAAGTATCCTGTCTGGAAGGTGTAATTTCCTGAATATTCTGGCCATTCTTCACTCATCAGCTTTCAGGCAGCCAAACATGCAATTGAAATCCCTGTGGAAAGACATGCCAGATAGAGGGGATGGGGAAAGGGGGAGAGAATTTTTATCACCCACCAGCTGAGCTGGGACCACAGCCTAACAGTGACACAAGTCTCTGCTGCAATAAGATTATTTATGGACAGGAATGTATCTTCATCCAGAGATCTTATAGTTGAATATCCTGTAGCATGCTGATCAATGGATGCTGCAGATCATGGAACTGAGGGCTCACCTGGAAGTCACTAGAGGAAGTTGGACAAAACAAGCACTTGAATGCCATATTTCTGCTGCTCAAGTGAATCGCCTACACTTTGTCCTATTCTTTGCTCAAGTGAGTATGGAGAAAATTAAAGTTTGGACCAGAGACCATTGTCATCCAAGCTGGTCTGTACACTCATGTAGAAAGTTTATATAACAATAAACATTGCAGTGAAAAACAGTGAAGGCAGAAAGTTCTCGGCAGTCTCTTGTGGAAGTGATGGCTTCTGCAAAGTCCTGGCAATCTGAGGAGAAGCAGATGTTTTGATTCTCCACCAGGAGGCTGTGAAATTTTGATTTAGGTCTGGCTGTCATTTGTCTGTGCTCACCTTAGCTGTTGTTGTACATCCTATGATGGTGATGCTCTTGGGGCTTCCAGGTCGCCAGAGCCTATTTCATAGGAGGCTCTGAAATGATTCAACTACAGTTAATGGGAAACCTAAACTATTAGGAATGTTGAAATGTTTTGTTTGGACCTGAAACTGTAGAAATCTTTGTCCAGCATCCTGGATTCGTGCACATTCCAGGTCCTGGTGTTATTTTCTGTATTTCCTATTATTGGCATTCACATCTAATATGATCATAAAGTTTCAAAGCTTTAATAAATGGAGATGAAAACAAATAAACAGAAATAAGAGCTGTTCACTGCCTGTCTTGGATTGCTGGCTGCTAGAAAGTGCCACAGGACACAATAAATCATCTGTGTTATGACTTTAGCAAGTGGTCACCAAGGCAAGGCATGGCCCTGCTGGACAATATTTATCTTGTCAATGTGAACAATTCAGGCTATTCCTGGATGGTGTATTGGCTTTACAGCATTAATCTTAACTGAGTTAGGCAAAAATGCAGATTTTTTTTCATATTACTTTTCTTACTGCTGGTCTGATTTTTGCTTTCAACTTGAGACACTCATTTTGATTTACATGAGCACTCCATCACTGAGGTTTTCTTCATAGCAGAATTCAGGCAACTTTCATATTTTTGTTGCAAGAGAAAGAGCAGATGCCTGTAATAGGGAATCCGAGGCTTTGGGTTTTTTTTCCTTTCTTTTGATATTAATTTCTATATGTTTATGTTATTGTATAGGTTTCAGCAGAGATAGCCTTAGAAAGCACCAGGAGGTGTGTGGACAGCCCTGAGCTGTGCTGTAGGCAAAAATGCAGATGGAAGGATGGATGGACAGATGGATGGATGGATGGACGGACAGATGGATGGAAGAGCCCATGGTAGCAGTGCCTTGCACTCACAGCCTGTCAGTGCCCCATTGGGCAGTGTATGAATCAGAGGGACTTCTGAGATGCATTGACTTATGTCCTGTGTTTTTAAAATCAGTTTGAATCCACTTAGAGATCCTGTGCCACAATTACCCTCTTCTTCCTGGCTGCTTATATGTAACACCTGCTTTTTATATTAAATTGCAAATTCTTGAGGGAGGCAAGTTCTTTTTTTGGCTTGGTGTATGGTTCCTAGTACCACTGGGGTTGTTTCATGGGGATTTTGTCTGCTACTGCAATCTAATGATTAAATAACAATGAAAGGAATCTCTGGGGCTAATGCTCTGCTAAAGAAATCTGGATTTTCACTTGGAGTTATACTGCTTCATGCCTAAAGCTGGGTTTGGCCCAGCTCAGGTAATACCACTTCATGACAAGAAAACTACAGTGCAGCAAGCTAAGGGGTATTGATCACTCCAGGAAATTTGAAGAAAGCATCATAATTAGAAAAAAACATAACAAATTTTTTTTGCCCCCAGCAATGAATGCAAAATGCTGAGTAAACAGTATAGAAGATCTCTGGAAACATAATTCCAAAAGCGTGGTGTCCAGGTCTGTCCATATTATTATCTGATGCAAACAGCTCTGGGTCTGGAGACTGCATCTAGAGAAGACACTTGGGTTTTTTTTGCCTGACACGCTAAGCAGACAGAGGTTGGGTTGTCTGTCTCTTACAGCTGTGAGGCAGAAAGGTGGGTGTCATCCAGTTTCACAGCTGCAGTGCTGAACACTGCTCCCTAATGTGAGCACATGACTTGTCCTGTTCTTCCAGAGCTGGAAAGCTTAGGCTCATCTTGTGGAGTGCAGGGCTTTTGGCCTTCTTTCTCTGTGAGACAATCCTTTGCAGCCTTTATTGCTACAACTGCATTTTTGTCTCCTTGTTCAGAAGCAAGTTATACCTCATTTCAATTAGTTCCATGTGTAAATCCATTGTTTTGTTATTTTTAAATGGGAGATAATACCCACTATTTTGCTAAATGTTGTCTTTTTTTCCCTGCTGCTTTTCTTTCTCTGTCTCTTGTGGGTTACGAAAAGTGGGAAGACCTGAAAACAACTCAACTTCGATTTCCTGTTCTAAATGGGCAAGGTCCTAAGCATCTGTTTGTGTGCTGCTCTCCCAATTGCCTCAATAAGAACACATCACCTACTAGACCTCTGCAGGACTGCACTGCACTGGCAGAGTCTCCAGTGCTGGCCATGGAGAAAGGTAGCAGCTTCCAACTGGTTTGATATCTGTTTTTAATGATAGCTGAACAGCAGCCCATTAAGAGGAGAGGGATAGTGAGGAAACCCTCCTAAGGATGTTATTCAGGAAATGCCAGACCTGCACCACTCACATTTTACACAAGTGTGCTATTTCCAAAGCAGGTACCACACAACCTGGAGAACAGAAGGGCCACTTCGTTATAAAGGCTGCATTTTTTACTATGTGCTGCAGGAAAACTGACCTGAAATGGAGACAAAAGTTCATTCATATTGTAACCACCCTCAGGAAGAGTGGCTTTGTTTTTTCTGAGAAGATGATATGTCCCCAGTGAGCAAGAGTCAAGACTCAGTTACGTGTAAACTCCTCAAGGCCAGGCTTTGGAATGTATCTAATTTATTGGTCACTCTCTCTTTAGCAGCTGAGTGGAGGAAGATGTCAGACATTGCCCAGTTTCACAGCTAATGGGTTGAACTTGTTTCCAAAGTAAATACAGGACAGCTTCTAGCTCCCAGTATTTTTCCATCTCTCTCCCTATCTCTCCTTCAATCTCTACAATAGTAAATCAGCGGTGGGGGGAGCTGTGAACTCCTTCAGTTCAACATGCTGTGCTCTGGACTGTTCACCTGGAGTCCTGGGGCTTGCATGAGATCAGGATCTTTGTGTGGATGAAATCACCTCTAGTCCTAGATGCTTGCAGCACAGAGCCACGTTGACCATGTTGTATAAAACACTTGTTGAGTTGCTCGGGATACATGATGTTAGGAAGAGACTTAATGGAAACTGGGGATTGTTTTCCAAGCTCTGCTGCATTGTGAGTTTGAAGAGTCACTGTTTTCCTTCCACCTTCTTCTTCTCTGAGTATTTCAGTGGCACCACTAAAACATCTGTGCTAACTGCAATAGTAGTAATAATTCTAATTCTAGTGTTTGCAGAGTGGTTCTATTGATTTCCTCACTTCCTTATCTCAACACTTTTGAGGGAGTATTGATGAAACATTTTTCCAGAATTTGGACATAAAAGGCCCAGCTGAAATGAGGTCTGCAGATAGCCACGACTTTTGGTACTGAAGTAGTGGTCCATGTTTTCTGTGTTGGTCTCTGAAGGCTTGGCTCTCTTTTAGAACATTATCAGCTTCAGTGGAGGTAAAGCAGAACAATGTAATGGAAGATTTCACACAGGGTTTTATGTCTTTTTTTCTTCATGACACAAATTGTACTAGAGGTAAATTGTGGACCAGATACCTCAGATAATGTGTTGTGTTGGGGTTAAGAATGAAATTTATGTGAGCAGCAGCATACAGCCCTTGCCTTCTCTTGTTCTGCTGGGGCAAGGAAAGCAAGGCACTACATTAAATGAAATAAGATGCAATATTTGCCAACAAAGCCTTACTTCTCAGCAGTCAAGAAAAAGCACACCAGCAACAATTGCTCTGAATGAATAATGTAATCTGAATTCTATGATTTTATTAAATGTTTAAGTGACTTTGTGCTTTGTTCTGCTTCACTGAAATGAAACAATACATTTTCATTCCAGTCTTTTGTCTTCTGATGGTATATTTTTTAATCCTCTAAGTTGAGATAAATTTCCTTTGATTCCACAAAACAGATGATAAGAGAGAGAACAAAAAAATTCTAAGCCTTGTAGTATAAATACTCAGGTGAATTAAACAAGAAATCAGGCTTAAATCAACTTAAATCAAATTACCTCTTTGTTCTGAAATTACCTCTTAGTAATGAATCAGAGAACCTGGCTCCTGTTCCTCATGAACACTTACTTGTGTTTTCCAGCCCTAATAAGTTACTTTTTACTTGCTGGTGCTGCAGTTTCATCAGAGTTTTGCAGGTGAGCTCATCTCCTTGTGAGGCAGGTACATCCTGCCTTCAGTTCAGTGATGATTAAGCCAGGGCACAGCGTTGCAGGACACACAGAGGGTGAGCCAGGGCAAAGCCACTAAGCAAACTCAAGACTCTGTGCCTTGCCTAACTCTAACAGCAACAACAAGCAAGTGAGGTCATTTCCACGGGGTCCTGAGTATGGCTTGTACAGCAGGTCGGTAGGTTTGTGTAATTTTAAAAAGATTTAGCAGTTGATTTGGGTATAGTATGAGCACATTGTTGGATTTTAACCCATTTCTTGATTCCAGCTAGGTTTGAGCTTCAAAAGCAGCATCCAGAGGGACAGGATGTATTTTTATTTGCCTTAAAAAGAGCAGCCAGCATGACATCATCCCCTTCAATTAGGCAGGCAATGATCTCTGCAGTAGAGGGGGAGGGGACACACTGCCTCCAAATCTGTTGCTCTAGAGGTGGCTGAGTGGATGTGAATAACAAAAGGGAAAGATCTTCAGTAGGGAACAGATAGTGGGGTTGCAGAGGTGAAGAGTCTTGCTTTGGCTTTGCAGGGAAGAAAGAAGGGAAAGGTGCAGGAGTCATAAAACAAAGTATGAAATACTCACAGGGAACAAATGGTGGGTAGCTTTAACAACCATTTCAGCAGGGTCAGAGAAGAATAAAAGGACTTATTGAGTCCACTTGCTGAGACAGAATACACACAGTGCTCATTTGGCTGGCAGAATGGAAAATGGCATCAATCCTGGGAGTTAAAGAGCAACCCTTGGGCTGCAGACAGATGGTTACTTGCCAATGAAAAATACAGTGAATTAGGGACAACAGAACAGAAGCAGCTCTACTTTGGTGTCATGTTTTGCCTCGTCCTTTATTCTGTCTGTCCTAGTTGCTTTTGGAAACATCTAAAACTTGCAGTAAGAATGTGGTAGTTCCCTTCTCATTTTCAAGGCACACTTTTGAGGGACCTGCCATTCTTCTGCTGCATGAAATCATCTTGAAGGGTAGTAACAAGATACAGAGAGAGATTGAGGCCATTCATACCAGACTAGTTAATTCCAAAGCTACTGAAATCCTGCCCTAGCAAGAAGCTGTTTCAGTTCAAAGCAAGTTATCCAACATTTGCTCATTCTTGCCACTGAACATTCACGAAGCAACTGCCATCGTGATTTTTATTTAGGGTAGGAAATACCCTGGTATCACAGGGCCTGTGCAAGAATACAGCCCTATCTTAATGTCTGCTGTGTGTTTTCACTCTTGGTTGTAAATGTTGCAGGAGACATAGATTTGAGACCCTTTTTGTGAAGTGAGCACCAGATTATCATGGCCTTCATTTGGGGGCTCAGAGAACATCACCAGAAATCAGTGTAACATTCCACTTAGCTTCTCATTGTAGATGATTGTAGCACAACCATGGACTGACCCTGCTTCCAGCCTTGTGGAAAGTACGTCAACAGGGGCAGATGTTTGAATCTTGCTGAACTTCAGCTCTTGTGTCTTTAAAAAGGGAAACTACCCCTGATCTAAATTACTTGAAGCCTCTGTTCTGGACCTATTGGAACTCCATTCAGAATGAACTCGAGGGATATTGGAGAAACTGCCCAAAGCCTTCCAGGCAGGAAGAGAAGAGGGCTGAAGGATAATGGGGTAATATGCATTTAAAGGCCCATTTGGATCCATGTTACAGTACAGGCTAAAGATTCTCAGTTACTTTAGCCAGGTACCTGAAATATCTCAGGTTATCAAGGCTGTGTTTTCCTGTCATACCTGAGACAGGGAATAGAGGCACTGAGAGAGTTGCTATAGACAAATAATCATAGTTCAGAAAGGATGTAGCTTGACAGTCATTATTCTCACCTGCTGGCACATCTGTGTGACATTGAATTATTGCATGTGGTGAGTGTGCTGTGCTCAGGCCAACTCTTGCCAACCTCCCAAATGCAGGTGCAACAGGTAAGTGTATCCAGCATTTCCAGCCAGGCCCTAGGACTTTGTTGCTAGGCACCTCTCCCTTCATTTGCCCTTTAAAAGAGGACTTGTTTCACCAAGTCAGGTGGCTTGGCTTTTTCTTGTATGGACCAACCGTAACAAAAGGGCTATATCATTCTCAACTCAGATTATAGACTCCTTGTAGTGTCGTGGGGCATCATAGCAAAGTCAGTGAGAGCTTTTGTTGCTAACAATGATAAGAACCAAAGTTTATATCTGGCTTTAATTAAAGAGCATGCTAATGTCAGTATTGGGGGCATAATCAAAGGCTCCATGGGATCTGGCATATTGTTCTGAAATTTTTTAGTATCTGCTAACCTTAACTAATTTGCACACAGGACAACAGATTGTCTGGGATGTTCTGAGGTGCCATATTGTCAAGCCCCACCAGTTTTCTGGATGTTGCACTAGGAATGTTTCTTCTTGTTTGTACATCTTTCATCATGAAAGACCAAGCTGTGTAGAAACAAACCAGCCAAGTTCAAGCTGTGATCTCTTCTGCCAGGCTAGCGCCCAGCAGTCCTATTAATTATGTCGATTCTGGCTAGGGATAAAAGGGCTAAACAAATGAACTTAAAAAAAGGCATGAGGAAGGTGTAATTGTACAGGAGGGAGTAATTGTACAGCCATGTCTTTAGTTCAGAGCCATTCAGCTCCCTGACATTAGTTCTGTGTTAGTAGATGTGGTTTTGTTTCCATGTAAAACACCTGGTAAGTGAACTGAGGCAAGATATTTTAAAAAGGTGTTTTAACAACTTTTCCTCACAAGAAGCAGGGTTCCATGGCGAGCACAAATTAGCCAGGCCTGGCAGATTTTGTTATCCATATCGCCTTGGAACGATTGCCTCAATTCCCTTCCCTTTCTTAGCAGTGATCTTGCCCTCTAAGTGTCCTTAGCTGCCTGTTACTCAAGAGCATGCAACACCCAAACGTGATGCTGAGGCACTCAGTGGTGTTTTATGGCCACCATATTTCCCATAAGCAATCCTGCTGGTGACAGGAGAGGCTTTAACAGCATTTTTGCTGAACAGATTTTTTTCAAGGTGATGAACGGGTCTTTCAAAGATTATAAACTTCACTGACAATGTTGGGAACTGTCAAAGAATGCCAAAGAGCTCTTTTTGGTCTAGGAATATCATCAGAAGTCTTGCACGTTTTTGGTTAGATGCAGACATTCTGTAACATTTCAACACTATCAGCCCCTGCCAAGTGCAGAAGAAAATCCCCAGCCAAACCCCTTGGTGGATGTAGCATCATGTAAGATTTAGATGTTTCAGGTTAGATTGCTTGTTAGACTTACAGCAAAGGGCTGCAAAGCTCAAGATGAGTTACAGCATCATGTTCTTCATGACTTTATCCATCCATCCATCCATCCATCCGTCTGAAAGGATTTTATAAAAGTTAATTACTGCCATCCCAATTAAAAATGAAGAAGTAGAGGCATTAAGAAACTTGCTGAGGGTAACAAAACTGGGAAGAGCTGGAAACAGGGTCTGCAACCCAGGAGCTGGGTGTTACTCAATATCCTGGGGCCCCAACACCTCTCAGCAGCTCAGAGGTGAAATTGTAAGTTCTCTGAAGCTATGAAAGTTTGACAGCTGACTCCAGTGAAGCAAAAATACAACTCCATAGGATTATTCTGCCTTTATTCAAATTATCCAAACTCTTTAAGACAGTCAGTCTCTGTGGACTCTTTAAATGTCCCAGAGGCTTTGGTCTTTCCTCTGTCCTGGGGCATTATTTTCTTCAGAAAAAAGCCCAGGCTGGACAGAGTGGTGCAGTTCACCTCTGCTGTGGTGTGGCCTGCAGGCTGTACCTGCTCCAAAAACTAGACAGGAGCTCATTAACTCCACTACATACGTTGCATAAAAGCCCTTTACTAAATAATCTTACATAAATGTGTATATTTTTAAATACATTAATTGCTTCATTTGTCTTCTTGTATTTTTTCTAAAGATGAAACAAAAAGAAGTGGGAGTGGTATTAAGGAAAGTTTTCATCGCTTTATTGTGTTGATCAATGAGTATTACAGCAGTTATGAATGCCAGGAAAACAAATACACAATCACAACTGGGGATGCAAATAAGCTTCTATTAACTAGAGCTCTAAAGACCAGAGCAGCCTGTATTTCTTGGACCATGTTCTGCTCACTTTATTCCTTTAGGATTATAAAGAATTGAAGATCTGGAAGCAACTATCTACTCACTTGTTTATTCAGTGCAGGAATATGTTTGCATTAGGCACCCATCCAAAAGCAACTTGTTCTATTAAAAGGGAATGGGTCACAGCAGGACACTTAGAAATGGATTTCTTCAGAAGCAGACTGCAAACACCCATTATTTTCAGTTCTTTTGTAAATTAATGAGGTTTTAACTCTCTGTATGTATAACTTAAAAGAAATAAAACACAAGCAGAAGAAGTCTTAAATATGTGAAAAGGTCACGCATATCAACAAATAAATTTTCATTAAATTTAAGTGTTAAGTAGGAAATACTGTTAGATAAAGTGATAATGCCAAGTCAGCACAGAAACTATACAAGCTGTCTCCTGTATTTAAAGAGCATTGAGAAAACAAGTTGGTTAAATAAGACAAAAGTAATGCTTTGGACTTCCATGGCACAAAGGAAGGAATGATCTTCCCAAGATTGTATGGAGCTGGAAGCCACCACCCTCGTTCATCCTGAATTACAACTTGTTCTTAAATCAGTGCTTTTGAGCTCAGTAGAACTGTTTGTGGAGTTACATGTCCAGAACTTCATGGGAGAGTGGGAGAAGATTCGCAGCAGGCCCATCCCTGAAGGACATTTGAAATCTGGTGTTTCTGACTGGTTCAGTTGAACACAGCCACGAGCCTGTGGAAAGGAAACAGGAACTGGGATTAAGCTTAAATTCTTCTATGTGCAAACTTGCCAGGGTTTTACTCATGTTGCTTTTTATTTCTTCCAAGTTAAAGCCAGCACATGGATGGTTTGCAGGAGCTGTCTGGTGGCCAGTACTGTGTAAAGTCATGATAAATTGATTGCAGGTCAGAGTTTGAACGTTTGGGGATTGGGAATGGCAATGCAGCAGGATCCAAATTTTGCTGTCTCTCCTTGAGACTGTTTTCCCTTTAAAGGTCGTTTTGGCAAATGTATAGAATGTGCTGTTAGAGGTTTTTGATCCTGCATAATTGAAAATAAGTGTGCTAATCTGGAAAGCAATTGACAGACTTTCAAGATGTTTAAATCAAGCAGTTGTTTTTTAAGCAGAGGTCTACTCTATGGTATTGCCCACACTGGTCAAACAATTCTCAGAGAGGGTGTCAGTCTCTATTAAATTCTCTGCATAAAGGGAGTGATAGAAGCAGAAACAATAAGACAAGGCCATTAGGAAAGTTTCACATTTAAATCCTATTGTAACTGCTGCTAGAAGGTTGTGTCAGATCTGATTTCCATATTCAACACTGGCTTGCTTAAACAGAATGAGGTCTTCAGTTCCTCAAGTATAATACATGTTCATTTGCTCTCAAATTCTTATTTTCTCTTTGCAAAAGATGTGGAATTCTTACATGAATAACAGATAATAATGAGACTGTATGTGGTATAATAGGTTGTATTCCTATTATATTGCTCTTGGCACCTCTCATATCCTCTGAGTAAGTATAAAACTGTGTCTCCTTCTTCCCCCTCCTCATAAGAGCAGTTCTGCATTTGCTGTTGAGCCAACAAAAAAAAATCCTGTTATGATCCTATCCTCAGGAGTTTGTATATACCTCTTAAAAAGTGATTAATTTTAACATGGCTCACTAGGGTGTTCAGGGAGAGAGAGATGTCACAGCCCTTTTGCTTGTTGGAAAGTCTAGGCATAAAATGCATTTTAGAAAGAAATGAGTGCATAAAGCCAAATCTGTTTATATTTTTAACAACCTGCAATTTGAAGGAATGCTAAGCTAGTGGGGTGGTTTTGGAGGTCTTCATCTGAAATGATGTTGAGGGTTCCAGTGTAATTGGTGAAAAATCAGGACATTTAAGAACTAAATTAACAGTAATACAAATAATAAAGACAAATTCACAGGGGATCAGAGGCTTGAAACTGATGCACTGCATTGCAAGGAAAATTTTAAAGTAACTTGTGTGTGACCAGGACTGGGAGTGGACTTGGATGGCAATGATTGAGAAATCATGTGGGATGCTTTTAGTCTTTCTCAATGAATCAAACACAGCATCTTCTAATGGAACTGGAAATAACTGAAAGAACCAAGCTCTAGGGTGTAGGGTGCTATTTAAAGGATTAATCCACAAACACTGAAAAATCTGGTGATCCTCAGAAGACCTTACTAAAGAATTGTGTTTGTTCTCCACTGATATTTTTTACTTGGAAAGGGGAGGTGATGCAGGATAGGAAGGAGCGGGTGTGGGGGGGAAAAATCTGGTTTCGATTGGAAAGATTTTTAAATGGAAATTTCCAACCACTTCTATAGTTAACGAGGAAATAGAACATTTTGTTGAAAAGATTTCATTGGGAAACAATTTCCGTTTTTCATCAAAAAGCTTTCCAGCCCAACTTTTCCAAGCAGCTCTAGTTGTCTCACACAGAGGCTGCTTGGAAGCTGATGGCACACATGGGAAAGAGCACAACTCTGCTGGCCTCAAGAGCATCCTGGAATGGGGGAGTTTGGCTGAATGTGGGGCGGGAGGGGATTAAGCAATTCTGGGAGCAGTTCAGATTGCACTCATCAGAGGGCAGTGGAGCTTGTGCACAGCGACCCTCTCTGTGCTCTCTCAAAGGGTTGCACAACTTATTATACATGGCAGAGGGATCGTTTCATGCACCAGTGAAATGCAGTCTGTTGTGGGCTGGAAAATAGCAATGGCTGGACCTCAAAAAAGGCTTTGATTCAGTTTAGGATACCATAGAAAAGTCAACATTTGCTAACAGTTACCAGCCTATTGGTATCTGAGACACCACATTTTCCATTTATACTCAGAGCAGGAAGTAACTGTGGTCTTTTCATATACCACAGCATGGTACTTTTGCTGGCAAATGTTCACTTTTTAATGATGACCACTATATTTTCCATTGTTTGTGTTAAAGCTCTGTTTACAGCTTAATGCAGTTGCGATGTTCTGTGTTAATCATTTATCCATATGGAAAAATGTGTACCATACACTCCTTCAAACATTTAGGAAAATACATTGATCATATAAAGAGGGACTAAAGAAAAATCACCCTTCGTAGTCTTCCTGCATTCTTGACTGCATATATTTCATCTTCTAGGCTTGCTGATAAATATTTTTTTCTAAATTATCCTCATGGTTCTGATGAGATCAAACCAGGTCAAGATAAAACCAGCTGATAGCTGTTCCCTTCCTGAGGTCATCTCACTCCTTGGAGAGAGAAGAGCCTGTCTGTGCTGTGAAGTGTTTTTGAGGTCTGCTGCATCCACAGCTGAAGCCCTGACTGCAGCCAGCAGAGCTGAGATTCAGGCATCGCGGCAGAGCAGCGCTGCAGGCCACTGCTGCCAGCTGAGTCACTGCCCCAGCGCTGCAGAAGTGCCCTCACAGGGCACAGCTCTGCCCATTTGATCTCTTACATGGGGTTTATGTCAAAGCCTCGTGTACAGCAACAAGCCAGGGCCGCTTATTTGACCTCGGGCATCTGTTTTTTGGCATAATTTGTAAGCACTTTTAGAAGCAAAATGAATAGGATCAGGGGGGATTTAGTTATAGCTATTTTCATTTTTGCTTGGTACAAATGCTGTGATCCATCAGCTCAGCTGGGCAGAGGACCTTGCTGACAACTCACAGGTGTCTCTGTTGTTCCAGTATTTAAAGGGTGGCTACAAAGGATAGGGAGACTTGCTTTTTACCGGGGGTCACATGGAAAAAATGAGGAGTAATGGGTATAAGTAACTCCTGGGGAGATTCCATTTAGACACAAGAGGAAAAGTTTTCACAGTGAGAACAACCAGCCTTTAGAACAAGCTCACCAGGGAAGTGGTGGATTCCCTGAAGTCAGACACTTGTAAGATTCAGCTGGATGGGGTGCTGGGCCATCTTGTCTAGACCATGCTTTTGCCAGGAAAGGTTGCAGCAGATGATCATTGAGGTCCCCTTCCAGCCTGGTACTCTGTGATTCTGTGGTAAGATTCAACAGAATATAACTGTGCTGCCTTTCCTGTAAATGAATGAAGGGTGGATTTTACCAGTCCTCTGGCAAGGAAGGAAGGAAGGAAGGAAGGAAGGAAGGAGAGCTTTTTCCCCACCTAGGAATGGAGGGGTCTCAAAGCTGGGGCTATGTTCTGTCAATGGAACTACTACACTTGATGCTGTTTTTAGGGGAGAATAGTTCATAGAGAAGCTCCAACTCTCCCTGCCTAGAGGGACAACCTTTCTCCTGTGGAAGCAAACACAACCAGTGATTGCTCCTTAGCACAGACACAGGGAGGGCTTTAAACCAGTTGGAGAAGCAATCCCAGGAAAACCACCAGTAGGGCAGTCTATTTTGGGCTGCCCTGGTATGCATGGTCAGTCACTTTATGTGCAAGAAGATGAGTTGGTGTGGCAGGAGGTCACCTTGGCTGAACAGGGAACCCCCAACTCAATTTAGGAACAAAACAGCACTAGGATGAGTTGGAGAAGAGGACAGGACATTGACCAGAAAGGTAGAAGCATATAGAAGAATTTCCTGGGATTCCTGGGATGAAAATAGGCAGGGCCAGCCTCGTCTGGAGTTAGAACTGATGAAGAGTATGAGGGGTAACAAGGGCATTTCTACAGCAACACTGGCAGCAGAAGGAGAGCTGTTGCTGACTGGTGATATTGTGATGAAGGACACTGAAAAGACCAAGGGATTCAGCACTTCCCCTGTCTCAGCCTCTCTGGCAAAGTCTGCTCTCAGGCCTCCCAGGTCTCTGCATCGCAGCTCCAGCATGGTCCCCAGTGCTCCTGAGATGAAGAGAAGCCCCATCTGAGCTGCTCATGGGCTCAGTGTACCTCAGCACCCAATGGTGGCCAGTCCTGACAAGGGGACAAGCAGTGCACAGATTCTGTTGGGTGACAGCCTTGTCTGGTGAAAGGGAAACTCCTTTTATCCTCCCAAAAAGCAGGGCAAATTTGTCCCATGCTTCAGAGAGTAACAGATTTATCTTTGGCTGATGGTTGGATGATCACAATCCAGCAGCTGTCGCTCACCAGGCAGGTTTACAAGAACTACTCTCCCTTCTAGGCAAATACAGAAGGCCCAGATTCCACCTGGCTTGGTATTTTGCAGTCACAGGGAAATCAGCAGGAAGCTTGTATGGATCACATGAGAGGCAGGCAGGACTCTGCCCTGGGGCTCTTGCAAATGCAGGGTTGGTCTTCTGAAATTACAGAAGTTGCATCTATTTTATGGTATTTGAAGGATCTGACCTGTTATATTTATTTTGCAGATGGCTTATTTGACCTGCTACTGTTTCTATTTTTTAAAATGAGGTTCTCAAGAAACATTTATCTGTTAAATCAGGTCATTAAAAAAATTGCATTTCCTTCCTGAAGTCCGTAGTGGTTTTTCTGTCTAAGAAAAGTGGGACATGCAACTATCATTTCCCATGTGCATGATCACAGAACAGTATCAGCAGAGACCAGGGTAATTTTTATAAAATGAGCATTGCTCCCCACCATCTTCAAGTTGATAAATAAACAATGGGCTTCCATGATCAGAACACAAACCAAAGTCTCACCAAACCAAATATTTTAAACAGAAAGAAAAACCTGACTGAGTTTTCAGGTTTGTTTCTCTTTTCTTCTTCAGTTTTCAATTTTTTTTTCAGTTTTCCCAAATTGTCCATTATTTGTCTGACTCTAATTGTATTTGGAGCCCAGATTTAGGTTATGTGGAGTGCTTGTTTGCATGAGCTCAGAAGTAAGGCATCAGCTTTTCCAGCTGATGACTCTGGGAGATCCTGGGAAGACTCTAAGGCCTTACAGCACATTTGTGAGCTTGCTGCATCCAGAAGCAGCACTGGCTGCTGAGGGGACTACGAGGCAAAGGCTTGTGCCCATGTTGTAAATGTTTTTAACACCTAGGATAGCAAGGGTATGGACAGATTGCTTTTTGGGGTGTTCTAAGAGATTGTGTTTGAGAGAAATAGTTACAGAAGCCAGAAGTGTAACAGGGAGTAGTTTAACAGCCTAACCAGTTATGTTCCACTTCTCCTGACTGATTCTAGGCTCTGAACCATTTGCTTATGTAGAGTTTATAATTTTTCTTGCCTGCAACACTGATTCACTGAGAGTTGATCCTACCAAGCATTGAATACACTCAAATTCCATCACACTACCTTTGCTAGGGGCAATGAGTCTTCACTACACTCCTGGCTCCAACTTAACATGTTCTGAAATGAGAATGGTGGATCTAAATGGCTTTTAAATGAATTTAGGGCATCACTGTGGTTTGAAGACCCACCCTGTGGGACTGCTGAAGATAAGGGTGGCATTGGGTTGGGCTATAGTGGGGGAGTCCTATTACTTTGCTATTCTGAGAGCTGTGCTTTGCAAAAAATCTAAGGATTTAATTCTGAGTCTTTCCTTTCACAGACCCAAGAGTCAGTGGAATTATCCCAAGTGTTGTGAGCATGTGTTTTGAAGGCAGCTTACAGAGCAACCTAACAAATCTAAGCTCAAAATTTCTTGAAGATCTCATGTTTAAAAGTGAGCAAACCAATTCTTGCTGAGGCAAAGCATTGCTGGAGTTATTGGCTTTTGCACACCTTGAGGAGAGCCTTACCTGATATGTAGGGCACACTTGATATGCCACTGCAGTCCTCTTGTTCCCACCAAGAGGTTGTTGTGATGTGAATGCTGACGATGCTCAGCAGGCTGAATTGCCAATACCCTGTGGAGAATCTTCTGTTTGTACTGCTGCAAGCACAGAAACAGATGTCCTGGACCTTTCTGGCTCTGGTGCTCCAGTGCTTGCAGCCCCTTCACAGGTGACAGCATCCTAGCATCACCCACCAAGTGGGTGAGCTCTGTGCTGGTGACTCTTTGCTCTGTTGGGCCAAGACCAACAAGTGCAGACACTGAACCAGTACAAAGCCACCTGAAAAAGGAGGCACATCCCACAATCCTACTTAAAGGTCGCTCTTCCATGTGGCTTTGTCTTGTGAGGGGAGAGGCAGTGCCTCTGTGATTTAGCACTTTCACATTTCCCCTTGGTGTGTTTGCAAGAGACAAATCAATAGAGGATTTGCCAAGCTGTGAGGAGGCTGCAAAATTCTACAGCCATGAGCACAATAAATAGGAGTGGCAGAAGCATGGGTGAATTGTGCAGGTTATGCCAGACAAGCAGTGATAAAACTTTTATAGTCCCATCCCACATTTTGTGCATGTCCCATCTTTGCCTGGCTTTATTGGATTCGGGTTTTTAAGTTTTTATTGAAAATAATTTGTTGCTATGGAAACAACTGTATCCATTAAACTGGGTGGAGCTTAATGATACCCTCTGAGGCTAAGATCAGCTCATCATTTAATTTTAATGATGTGCTGTAACGTTTGCTGCAGTTTGTCATTTTATTGTGGTTTCATCCATCCCTCCTATGCCCCTTTCATTTTTCCCACCTACCCATTGTCTCTGGAGGCATGGATGTAAAGAGCTCTTTTGGGCAGGAGCTCTCTGCATTTATATAGTGTCTTTTAAACACTCTCAGATATGCTGCTGAATTAATCCCAAGCAATATCAATTTGGTTGTAAGCAAGCTTCATTTGGTCAGAGAGAGGCACAAAAAGTGAAATTATGTCTGCATAGTCATGCAGTTGAGCAGTAGTAGAGAGGAATTTATACCAAGACAGATACAAATAGCTAGATTCTATAGCTAGATCTCTATAGATATTCAGCCACCCTCACACCCCCTCAGCTCTTAGAACACTGCAGTTTCCAGATTTTCTAGTTGTGGAGACAACAATTTACCTTATGGTTACTTCTGTTTCTTTTTGGTGTAAAAACACTTCTGGTACTAATTCTAGAGGATCGTCTAAAAGATAAACTGAGAGTGAACTCAAGGTTAAATTGTAATTTTTATGATAGCTGCCATGTGATTTGGATCTGAATTTTTTAGTACAATGGCAGCCAGTGTGAATGTGGATTTTGGAAGGACAGATCTATTCCTTTTGGGTATTACACTGGAGTCAATTCCTTGTTTGCCAAAGATAAGTCTGAAATGATTGCAAACATCGAGTCTCACTCTTTAAACATTCTATACTTAGAAACAGTGGGCTGGGGAATAGGGTTTACTTTAAAAGGGAGTAAGCTGTCATTGACCATAGAAAGGCAATATGTATTTATCAAATGCCTATACTCCAGGGGGATAAAATTATAAAGAAATAATTTTTTCTCATTTTTAGAGGTGGTCATTTGGGAGGTGGAACATAATGATGGTTAAATAACATTCAGCAGAACAAATCTGTGGCCTCCCAAATGATTTTATGACAGGTGAATAGTTGCATTGAAGTCAAGAGTAATTTTAGTTGTGTGTAAAGAAAAGCATGTAGGTATTTTTAATGAGTTTGTCAACTTTGATTTCAAGTGGAAGTTCATCAGGTTTAAGACATGGCACCTTCCTTGGGATTTCCTAACTAAGTGTTGTACCTTAAAGGAATAATTTAGAGGCATGTAATGTGACTGACTGATTTGGGACCAATTTATAGCCTTACTGTTGCTATCAGGTGTCTCGCCATGCATCCATGGACCCCTTCCCCATCCTCACACAGAGCACAAGCACAGTGAACATCACGCTAAGGACCTGGAGTTTGTGAAGTATCTTGTGTCCCAGCACGTGCCTTTCCCTGGGCAGCATTCATTGCTGGTGGTGTGGCTGGGATGGCAGGGGCAGCACAGACTGCCCTCATGAGTGAGAGGTGACAAGTAGAAAAAATATTGGTTAATGCACCAACATCAACCTCAAGATGAAGTGCTGTGGAGAATTTTCCTGCCCACACAGTGCTGTGTGTCATCCAGACCCTGCTCTCCTGCCAAGTTAATCACTCTATGCACAGCTTGTAAATGGTTTGAAATTGTGAATGATATGTTTCTGAATAACCATGAATGTTTTCATGAGTATATCTTTAAAATTTTCCACAGATGGTTCGGTGGTTAGTCTGTGATTTATCAAATGTTTGAATCGTTTCCTATGGAGCAAATCAGAATATTGTTGGGAAAAAAGAGTACCTAACTTTCTAGTGTTTCTACATTGCTCCTTTCAATGGATGGGGTCAATTTTGTTATCACATGGAACAAAGAAATTCCAAGGCTGATGACACAATGCTTGTAATTTGTTGCCTTTGGGTACTTGGAGTTTATTTCCTTGGACATTTGCCGGATCTAATGTTAAGCATTCATCAGAATACCTGGAGAGGAATGAGCAGTGCCAAGAGCAGTTGCTTGAGGCAGAGCAGCTCATGGGGGAGCTCAGTGGCAGGCCTGGGGGGTGTCCCACACTCTCTGGGTGGAAAGCATGGATACCCTTGGTTATCCCTTGCAGGAAGTGTTTGGGAGCTCTGGATAAGGCACCAGTGCCAAAGGCAGCTCCTCTCACCAGCCCCTTTGCAGACATTTCATCAGTGCTGTAGCCTTGACATGCTGACGTACCAGACAAGTTGAATGCCTGCATTTCAGCACTCTCTTATTTGTCACCTCTCCCAGGGAGAGCTTTTCCTGTCGATTCCAGCTCTGCCCTCCTGGTGGGACACGGCTGCCAAGTAGAGGTGTGGCAGGGAAGACCTGGGATGTTAATTTTGCCCTGGTTTTCTGAGGTGGAGGCCAAGGTCGTGCTTCTGTGCCTAAAGGCCCAAGCAGAGCTCTACCAGTGCTGCTCCTCTTCAGCCTCTCCTGCTCCTGCTCCCCCAGACACTTGGAGTGGGGCAGAACTGTGCATTAATGGGGGAAATGGTGGCATTGGGAATCTCACACTGTGTTTCTTGGTCAGGCTGGGAAGGTGGTGACTAAGCTCTGGAAAAGAGATTTCCCCTTCCATGCAGGGGCTTGTGAGATGAGGAGTGGGCATGGGCTGTGGCTCACCTCCAAGTGCCCAGTGGGACCTGTGGCCTCTCTGGGGTATGTTTGCCCCAGAAAAGGGTACCACTTGCTTTATTGTTTTAAAGGCTCTTTACGCTGACTCCCTATTTTAGAGCCCTAGTTGCAGTCCTGTGTTTAAAGGTATGGGCTGGGCGCTGTCACTGCTTCTGGTGTGAGCAGACAGCAATCCTCAGCCATCAGCTGGCTTTGCTGGGGTGTCCTAGTAGATGGATAACCTGTGAGCTGCAGGCTGAGGGATGAGAGGAATGAAAGGAATTTCTTCTTTATTTATTTAAAAATAATAAAAAAAAAGAGAGAAAAAACTGACCATGTTTCTCAGGTCTCATTTAAACATGAGCTGCTTATCCAAAACACTGGTGCCTGTAAACAGATCCCGAGTCTCCCCTTTTAATGATATCTTACTTGTCAAGGTGACAACTAAGCTGTCTGCTGCAAGAAAAAGAAAGGGAGAAAAGACTTCAACTTCTCAAAACCACTTAAGTTTTTCCTTTATGAAATGCATCGATAAATATAGTTCAGCTAGCACCCTGCTGGTGTTATAATGTCTGAGAGCCATGGCAAGCTTTCAAACAAAGCCAGTAAAACCTATACTTAGAAGCAACCCTCAGATTTTCATGCAAAGCACAGAAATGAAATGGGAGTGATAACAAAAGGGGGAGGCTGGTGGCTTGCCTACGTGTGTCTCCCAACCCAGCTGCTGTGTCAGACTTTGCTGTGAAAACCCTTGGAATCGTGATTTCCAGGAATGCAGCCATGTCTGTGCCTCCCTGTGCACCACCACGGGTGCATGCCCTCATATGTCTGACCTTTTCAAAAGTCTGTTGACATGTTCAGAAATAAACTTTGCGATGTAAAGATAACGTATTGGGTTGGGAATAAACAAATCAGCCCTAAGAGAACAGGTCCTTTAAAAGCCATGGGGAGCTCTTGCCGGGGTCTGGATGTGTGCTCAGGTCTGGCAGCTGAAGCTGGCATCCGGCTTCTCTTGTGTCTGCAGGACCTTTCTGGTGCTTATCCCTGCAGGACTGAAGCACCCTCTGTGTGTTCATCAGCTTATCCTCACCTCACCTCTGGTGGGTGCATGAGGAGAAAGTGAGAGAGGGGGAAATGAGTTCCCCTTCCACTCCTCTTACCTCAGAGAGATTGAGTGACTGCCCAGCTGTGAGGCTGCTGCTGCAGCTGGGAGGCCACCATCTCCTGAGCCCTGGCATGGGGCTTCACCCTAGGACCACCTTCCTTGCTAAGTCTTGTCAATCTGTATGGTTTTTAAAGCCTCAGATGCTCCCAATTTCTTCTTCACTGTCCCTGTCCAAAGTAAATGTAGCACAATGCCTTTTCTGAAAGGGTGGCACCTTTTCACAGGCACTCTATTTCTTTTCATCAGGCTGGTGTTGTGAGGAGAAATAAGCTTCACTATCAGTTCACCAGAGCGCCTGGGCAAATAAATTTTTTTCACTGTAAAATGGAGTTTGTTATTTCCTTGGGTTGCCTGGGTGAAGGCCTTGTTGGGTACCTTATGGTCTCTGCAGGCGCCTTGTGCTCTCTGCAGGTCCCTGTTGGGGAAGGAATCCAGGTGTGAACACATTGTCCTCCTTCACATCACCACGGGCCACGTGTCAGCGGTGGCTTATGGCACATCTGGCTAACCCAGACAACACGGTTCCCTCATGTATCTTCTGGACTTTGCCTTGGCTTCATCAGGTGAGGACAGGAGGTTGCCAGGGGATTAGAGTGCTGGACGGGTGCTTAGAGGCTAAATTCCTGTTTTGCCAATGGCTTCTGGTGCTACTTTGGCTAAATGTACAAAACACGGCCTTGCAGCCCTTTTGATCACACAAGTTGTTTTTAGTCCTTGTAACATCTTAAGATGTAAATGGGAGTGGCTCTATTCAGTGTTTCCAAAGATCAGCAGTTTTAGTTTTGCTCAAGAGAGAAATACCTAAATCCCTCAGGAGGGTTGTTTAAACTTATGCTGGGTTTGGCTGGGGAGGGGTAGATGCTTATGTTGGGCTTTTTATAATTAAAATCCTTGCTGACTTGCTTGCCTATGGTGAAACAGTTTGACTAAGACTACTTCTGTAAAATCCAAAAACTGTATGGTCATGCCTTGATCATTTTGGGAAACTACAGAAATGGGTAATTCCTGTCATAGACATACATATCTATTTAGTCATTTACTGAAAAACTTTCATTTTTTCTATCAGGCAAATGGGAAGCCACTGCTCTGAGCCAACAATTGTGTGGTTTTCTCCATGGGACAGCAATTTCTTTTTATTTCCCCTTTAACTCATTGAAGAAAGAGTTTGTCAAGCAAAGCCCTAAATGAAACACGTAAGCAATATTTAACTAAGTTTTTTCTCCTAATTTTCTTATTATTTTTCCTACTTTTGGAGCAGATGTAATCTGATCCTGACAGCTATATTGAGAGAGATTCTCAGTGCTCTTTAATCAAGAGCAAGAACATAGAAGAGTATCAGAGAAACACATGAAGATTAGGGGAAACTGGACAGAGCTATAAATGCTATCCCACTTTAAGAATTGCCATTGACTGCAAAGCAGCTGATGAACATTTTCTAATTCAAGCTCCACTATTATAGCTTTGTAGGGGATTTATTCCAAGAAGTGACTTTTTCAGTAATTTTCTGACCCAGCTTATTAAAGGCTAAGCTGGGAATGCCACACTTGGCTCATTGCTTTAACATTTTCTGCTGTCTTAGCTAACTGTTGTTCTTTCTGCTGCTCATTGATCACTGAGTCAGAGAGTGATTCAAGTATTGTTTGAACAACAGTGTTTGAGAATTGTTTATCAGTGACTCCACGTCTGCGAGAGGCACATTTTGCAATATGTACTTCTCATTTTTTCCCTCTGATGATCTGGAGGTCTGGTGGTGTTACAGGTCTGCTGGCTCACCTCACCTCTATGTGACTCATTCCCTATGCATCCCACTCTTACCTGAACTCTCCCAGTGAACTGCATTAGCAGAGGGTTAATGTTGCTGGGCCTGGGAGCTATGTGCTTGCCTTTGTTTAAAGGTAGAGCAAACATGATCCCTGCCTTCAGAAGCCGTAATTGGAATGGATCCCACCTCCTTGCAGAGAGGAGGAGTGCAGGATGGGGTGGAACAGCAATGGAGAAGGTAGGCAATGGCAAAGGATGAGGCAGAGTTGTTTTGGTTGTCCTCATTCTGTCATGAAATGTCCCTGTGAGACATCAGCCTTGGAGGAGCAGCTCACAGTCACTTTTCTCCTCTGGGGCTTTTGCCAGCTGCTGGTTTAGCTGAGCCAGGGCCCCGAGGTGTTGATTTCTCTCTCAGGAGGGCAAAGGGCTGTGTTCACCTTTTCAGGAAAGGGCATGGCCAGAGGTATTTTCTGTGCACTGTCACTAGAAAGCCACACCATCAATCAGGCTTTGCTTTGCGGGGTCTACAAAAGAAGAGTCTGGTGTGTACAGCTCTCTTCACTCTCCTGTGCAGGGGTTGGGTCATGCCAGTCCATGTAACCCAATAGTTACCCCGTGGGGAAGCAGTATCAGTGTCATATGCCATAGGAGAATGATCTGACCTTTCTTGTTTATGTGGTAAGTGTGGCCAGGAGGCTTCTTTGTCAGCCTGATAGTCCCAGCTGCCAGCTCTTAGTGTGTCCTGTGAGCTCCAAAGCTCTTGCCAGGGCTTTGAAGTGAACAAAGAGTTATTTGGAGTTGCAGGGTTTTATTTCATAGAGAACTCCTGTGCATGGCTCAAATGAAAAAGTTCTCCTGAGTCAGAACTCACACACTCAGCAGTGCTGGAATGGTGGTGGGCTGGAACAGCACACAGTAAATGCAAGTCAGTTTGTCTCTTTCCAAAACCCAAACATCATGAAGATAAGGTTGTCTTGATAGTTAAGGACGGACTTTAAGATTTTGCTGTTGGAAAAATCAGCAGCTCAGCAGCTCAGAAATTTCGATTTTAGTAGAGCATGCTGGTAAAGACAGCCTTTGTGGAGGACCACAAAGGTCCTCTGATTCAGCTGAGGCTGTAGAGCCTCCTTGGGTTTAACACTGGCAAAACATTTGAGTGATATCTACTGTTTCTCTGAAGAGAGGCTCAGTTGCCACAAGTTTTCCCACACTGCTCCAACATGTGATCCCTCACTACAGGAGGTGAGTGACTAAAAGAGAGGTCCTTAGAAGGATGTGCTCAGTCTTGCTCTATTTGGTTCACAAATGTGGGTGGCTACCCAGTAGATCTTTCTAGTTCCCAGGATGCTAACATGATACTTTTTGTATAAAATATCTAAGAAAAAACCTCATCTTGGTTAATGTTATGCAAGCAAATGTTTTTGTGAGACAGAACAATATAATTCATCTATCAATCAGATTTTCTTCTTACAATTACAGAGACATCTCAAACCCCTTAACTGGTTTAAGGTGCCTGTGTGCTGGCTGTTGGATGCCTGCACACAGTCAGAGACTCTTCCCTAAACTGATAAGAGTGACAAAGAGGAAGGAGAATCCCCACTGTACAGGATAATAATGAAGCGATTCACTCCAAGTCACAGATGGGGTCTGGGAACAAAACCCTAATTCTCTCCAAGTCTCAGGCTCTTCCTTGTAAACACTTCCTTGCTTTACTATGCTTTATCTCATCCATACAATAAAATCCTGCTGACTGTGTGCTAAGGGAGCCCTTTCATGCTCTTGCTGCTGGCAAATGAGATGTGAATGTATCTGAATGATAATTGCAACTGATTAATTACAGCAGCAGCATACCTGACATCACATCTGTTACTCTGATGCTGTGCTCAGCCCCAGTCAGGGGCAGACCATGCTGGTGTAAAACTCACTGGGATTGCCTGAATGTGCGTCTGTGCTTCTCACACAGCAGAGCAAAAGGCAGGAGTCTCTGCAAGAACCAAACCCACAATCTCATGAGCTTTCCTAGGTCAGGCTGGCTCGAAACCTGAGAAAATCCCCTTTTTTGTGGGTGTCCTGCCAGGAGGGCTTAGGTAGGACTGGGCTGCTGAAATGGTGGGAGGAAGAGGTGTGGCATTTTTTGTATGAGCACAGGCCATTGAAGCCACCTGGCCAATACAATCAATGTGTCCTTTCTGTCTCAACACTTGGCTGCTCAAAATAGTCCTGTGTCTTACCCAGGACCTTACAGGAAATGGTTCTCCATTTCATACCAGTATTTTGGATTATAATGCTCATTTCACTCTGGGGTTAACCTGAGACTTTCTGTGTTCTATTCCCCATACAGCAAGCATGAGGCCATCCATAACAAATTCATCAATCAGTGGAGAAGATAAAGGCTTCAGTCTATGCCCTCAGGAGCCCAAAGGGAACATTTGAACTGAGTTTCTCAGGGGCAGGAATGTGTTAATTTGCCAGGCTGTGGGCTGATCTGGGAAGAAACCAGCCTTGGTTTTGGGCATTCTTTATGTGTCAGAATGTAACTCAGTCCAATCCTGGATGGTATTCTCTATTCTCAGTAAGTTTTCTTACAAAGGCCTTCACTTAAAAAAGCCTTACATAACACTGTAAGGGAGGAGTGTTAACACCGAATTACTACTGAAACAAAGTTTAATTAGCAAGTGCGAAAAGCGAGTAAGGCTCTCTTTATGAAATCTTCCTTGATACATTTAGATAAAGAGAAGGTAGGTAGCACTCAGCTTTCAAGATTTCTTTATCTTTGGTGGCTCTCAGGGTCTTCCTCCCAGGCTTGGACTTCTGGCACAAAACTCAGCAGTTTTAATTGATGGATGCAGATAGAACTGCCAGAAACAGAAAGGTGTGGGCTGATGTATTGCTACTATCAACATCCATGGGGAGTGTCTGGGACACTCACTTCTGCCTTTGCAAGCTTTCCCTAAGGAGTGCCAGCAGACTGTGTATTCTCTCTGGCCAGAACCAGATGTTGCTGAAAAACTAAGTTACACCCAGCAGCAGAAGTCAGCAAAGAGGGCAGGTGAGGGGGATGGAGTGTCTCAAACCTACTGTAAAGGCTAAGGGGAAGTTTTGAGAAGATGCTCACCTTTAAGGTTAAGCTTTCAAAGTAAGCCCTCAGGTAAAGGACTCTGTGGAAACAGTCCCTTTTTAAAAGGTGCTGCATGTCCATTGAAAGCAGTGACTGATGATTTTGAAGAACATCTGGAGCCCTAATCTTTCATTCAGACCACACTTTCTGTTCTAACTAAGGAAAATAAATTGCATGCTCTTATTTATCTTTCTTTCTCAAACACTCAGAGATTTGAAAGCTGCAATACAAGAAGCAGCAGGAGGAAATATTTTCTTCCACAAAAGATGTGATTCCCGTGTGAAATACAAGAATTCAGCAGGGTTCAGGGAAGGAAGGGAATTTTATGGTTGGGCCTTAGAGGAATTATGCAGACCAGTTGTAAAGGAAAGCCGTGAGTTTGATGTCTGTGTTTCTGAGTGTATTTGAACATCACTTGCTGCTGGGGAACAAGATGGTTTGTGTGTATTTTAGATGTTTTATTTATTCCTTTGGTTGTAACAATTGGGTATGAATATAAGATCATGAATGAAGAACAGAGCCCAGAGAGAAACTTGTGCAGCAGGCATGCTCCTGTTGTTTTCCCTTTGGACAGGAGGAAGCAGAGCCATGAGATTGCAAAAGAGGGGTCTTACTTCTACCTGCTCTTGTCTGTGTATGTGAGTATAACTAAATTTCTGTTCATGTACCCCACATACAGTGTTTAAGTGCCCTTAAGTCCCTATGTCATATTAAATGCAATACCAGATGAAGGCTGTTGAAAATGATCTCCATTGTGCCAGAACTGAATGTTTCATAATCTCTGGGTGAAATGCCACTTCTTCATGCTCCAAAACTATATTCTGGGAGAGGATAATGTCTACTGTATACCTCTAATTGTACTATTTCTATTTTCCCTAGAGACAGTGAATGTCTTTTGTAAGGGCTAGTGGTTTTGTCTCAGTGGTATGATACACCTTTTTTCTTTAGGAACCTCTGCTAGCTCTGCTAGCTCACTGTCATGGCTGATTATTCCAATTAATCACTGATGACAGTAATACTCACAATAAAGTTAATACATATTTATTCCAGCAAGACTGAGCCAACATTCTCATTCTGTTTCTAAGTGACTCCAGTGGAGTTGGCATGTCAGATTATTGCTTCACTACCCATGTTAGTGAGGTGTACGTGTAGTAGTACAGCTGTTAAAAAGAAGTTGCTCAGTGATTCCATGTGAAAAGGCTTGAGTCAATTCTCAGAAATGTTTGATCTGTCAGTCAGATGTGAAGATGATGTAAGCTTCCTCACCTGATCACCCACAGCATCTCAACCTCAGCCAGGTGAGGCTGATTTAAAGAGAACCTGTACACTTTATTGCATCTTCATTTTAATTTTTCTGTTGGACCTCATTGAGGATTGGTTTGGATCTTTGCAGTGATTTCAACAGGTCCTTGTGTCATGCCTTTAAGTAATTCACAAATATATATCTACATATATATAAAATCTGTGTTTTTTACTGTCAGGTTCCTGAGCACACTAGTGAGCCTGACACTTGCAATCAAGCCCACGTTTCTTATGTGAAATGGCTGAAAATAATTTTATCTAATTCACCATTTGTCTTTACATGAATGCAGCCTCTCTGGAGTACATGCACTGTCTCTGGAGTACAGTGTGTCTGTGTCTTGGGTTGCAATGCAGGATGTAACCAAAAGTAT
>VZTT01024849.1:107277-125937 GCA_013400855.1 Buphagus erythrorhynchus | reverse complement strand
TTTTTTTAAAACAGTGTGAACAAAGTTGTATTTTATCCATACCTTGCAAAAGCCAACCTTCACCAGGAAGAGATAAAGAATTTATTTCCCCATCAAAGCAATCAGCCTCTAAAATTATTCACTGAAATATTTGAAAAAGCCAATGATTTTAAAGGAAGTTCTTTAATAATGCACAGATAATATATTGAGGGTACTGATTTATATGGGAATGGCTGGAGACACTATTAAAAGTCAGCAGAACATTTTCTCTTGTACTATGTTTGCTTCGAGCCATTTTTGTCTTTTTCTTTGTGTTTTCATAGAAATCAGTAAATGTGAGACCAGGTTCACAGAAGAGATCTCTGGTAATAGGAGGCAGCTTGTCCTACCTCTTTGAATTCTGAAATACAGGACATACTGACCATTAGGAAGTGTCAGCTAAATTAGAACAGATCAGCCTAACAACAATCTGCTAAGCCATCCAAATTAGTTAATTAATTACTTTGTTAAAATAAAACTTGTCAGTTTATACAGGTCCCTGCATGAGGTCTGAAATACATAAACTCATTCCTAGTGAGTCTTTCATTTCTCTGGCAGAATTAAGCCCTGTAGAAGTTCAGCAATTATGCAATTAATATGTTAATCTGAAGGTTTAAGAAATAAACAAGAAGTTTATCTAGCTAAGAGGAATAAATTATTCTTGAAGCAGGAAGCAGATGGGCACTTGATTAGCTTTAACAAAATGTCTTATTTTCATGGACTTCAACAAACTGCAGCAAATTAGGCTTTGAGTAAATGAGGTGTCCAAAAGCCAGTAAAGAGAGGGCTTTTGTTTGTTCCTATTTTTAGAGGATGACACGGGAAAATGTCAGTAAAACAATAAAAGATGCAATTTAAAAACCGTATATTTTCTATCTGTGTGGAAAAAGCAAAGGCAGGCAAGTAGATGGGAGAAGAGAGGTACACCAATTAAAAAGCTAAGCTCATATCCATGAGTAACAGTGCTTTTATATGATGCTTGCATTAGCCATTGTCCATCTGTAAAGCAGTAAATGTTCACAGCTAAAAGATACCCAGATCTTCAGTGTTTTAGAGGAGGACTAAAACATTATGGGGTCAATTGATGGAACATTCCAAGGAATAAAGATGTAATGAACTAGCTGGTTTTGTTAAAATGATACTTGAGATTGTAGAGTCAGATTTGAAATAAACATCCTTCCTTCTGTATTTATAAATTGTAATAATTGAACTAAAGCTGGTAAAGGTATGATTTAATCTGAGTATTGAAAAGTGACTAGAAATTAAAGGATAGTGCAAAGATTTTTAAAGGCAGTGCATGATTCTCAGTGGTCCTAACCATGCTTAAGTTTCTTTACTCTGGGAACCTGGTATCGCTGGGGATGTGATTAGCAATAAAACCAATGTTTTATCAGCTGTTGGAAAGAGGTTATAATAACATGGTATTGGAAATTGCATTTCAATTGCTGGCTGACTGGGGATAGATTTTTACTCCACATGGCTCAAATATTATGAAGGAAATGGAGACTGACCATAGTTCTTTTCTGAATCCTCCTGACACAATATGCCCTTCAGGGACTGTGGACAGAATACAGCTTTGCTTTCCAAAACTGCTCATTTATGCACACACTCCTACCTGACTGCACCCAAAGAGCCAAAGAGAGCCTGAATACACGAAATGCCAATAAGAACTGAATGATAGCTTCACCTTCTGGATTGTGTTTCCAGCCATTGTAGATGGAAAGCAATCTTTTATTGAGAAGCTTCTATGGAGTCTAATAAAACCTGCATAAAATTTTAAGCTGTAACAATTCCAATTTCCCTTCTCTGGCAGATTGATGAAGATAAGTTTTTATTCTTTTGTAGGTATCTTACTTAAATTCTTCCTGACTAGCTGCATAAAGATGCTCTAAAAAAAAAAAATCAAATACCACTATTTGCAAAGAAAAACTAGTAGAAAATACAGGTAAAACTAATTTCTCATGCACAATCTCAAGTATTCAATTATTTAGAGTTCAAGTCTAAGTGCTACCAAGTACTGAAAGTAAGAACAGTGTTTGGCCAGGAATTTCAGTGAAATCTGAAAAACTGAAGTTTCAAGGATTAAAATGTAGTGCCTTTAAAATTTATGATGAAGTTCTCCAATTTATCTTACTCTTCTCTCTTCTTTACCTTTCTCTGTCCCTCAAGAAAGTACTTAAACTTCCCTACCTACTTTCAGATATGAATTTTTTCTCATCTGGCTGAGTGTGCTCATGAATAAGTACCTTAAATAAAGTGAATTGTATATTTTGTCTGGGTATAATATGCCTCTACAGTACCAGAGATAAAAAAGGAACTGGGGAGTAGATGCCTTTCATATTGTTTTGTCTTCAGTGAGAGTTAGTATGAGGCTTTGAATGTGACAGTAATTTTCCCATAATTTGTGACAAGAAATCTCAGAAAACAAGGCTTTAAAAATTATTATAATTGTTAGAATTATTTAATTGCTGTTATTGGATTTTTCTTTCATTTTTCAGTGGTTTATTGATAAGGCTTAGGAAAAAAACACACCTCTCAAAATGGAAATTACTAGGCTTCTATTTAAGTGCTTTTAGACCATATTCCTCATATTCATCTTTATTATCACAATTCTTCCAGACATATAATGGACATTTGAACTTTCTATTAACATATAATTTGTAGCATTATTAAAAGAGCTCTTAGAAGATCAATAGTAGGAAATTAATCTAACTCATATGGTGCAGTGAAGTTCAAAAATTTCTTGCCTTTAGAGGATTCTTAAAATTATTCCTTTGATTAAATCCCTATTTCGAGAGTGAACTTGAAGAAATTGAAATGGGAAAACGTGTTTGCTCCAGGATTGATTTGTGATAAGTATTTGTAGAAAGCAGGGCTGGTTAGGTTGAAGAGGACAATAAAGACCTGGTGTTTGCTGGAACAGTTTCTTCACTGGTGACTGAGATGCTGGGACTCATTCCATAACCCTTCATGCAAATGAGGAAATTGTAGATGCAGCCTATTGGCAATAATCCCAGTGCCTGCCATTGACTCACCAAGCCATGCCATGGCCAGTGCAGACCCTCCCCAGCACAGAGCTCTTGCTCCATTCCCATGGGAGGGGGGGATTGGTGCTGAGCACCCCAGGCTCCACAGCAAGCAGGGCTTTGGTGATCCAGTGGTAATCTGTGGGAGACCAGAACATTCCTTTGAATGGTCTGGCTCAGACCCAGAGACCTGAAAACACCTGGAGTTTTGATCTTAGCCCCTGGGAACGGCTGCCGACACTGAGAGAAGAATTACAAGCCACAAAAGTTTAAATAGTGTAAAAATAAAGTAGTTGTAGAATGAAATTTAAAAATGTACAGGGGGGTACAGGGGGGTCTGAGGGGACAAGATGGAGGAACCTGGGCGTGCCCTGTCCTTCTTCCTTCTTCTTCTTACCCTCCATCTTTCTCCGGGGTGGTGGCATGCTTTGATTGGGTTTTACTGGGAGCACACACTTCAATATTAGAGATAGGTATTGGAATAGATTTGTAAACATAGTATACGTAGATTTCTGTATAAAAACCTGTGCCATCCCCTGAGGGGAAAGAACCTCATGTTCTGCGGTGCTAGAAGGACCTGCCGTGCTGCAGACCTTGTTAGATAAGAAAATAATAAACAAATTCCTGAGACCGTGAACTGATTCTTCAGTCTGCATCATTACAGAAGACAGAGAGATCTAAAGCTGGGAAAGATTTTTCCTGGATCTTGGGGTCAAACTGACCTCGAGTTCCCACAGTAATCCAGCACTCTTTGCTACACACTGCAAACTCAGAGTTGAAACCTGTTGCAAAGCAAACAACTTAATCTTTGAAACTTTCTCTGATGCCCTGAGTGCTCCACTGTTCTGTTAATTTTCAAATTGGTCTTAGGTTTTCACAACTAAGATGGACTAAATGTCTTCCTTCATTTTGCTGTCAGTACTTGTTGTTTTTAAAATGTTTATTTAGTTCTCTGAGTTTTTCCCATTCTTCTTCTCCTCCATATTCTGTTAAATTTCTAATTAGTACAGAAGTTCTCCTCCAAACACAGTGCAAGCTAAATGGAAATTTCCATTTCTTTCAATGTTGGGAAACCATTTGCAAGGTCCAAATTGTTTTATATTCCTTTCTCAGCTTTTATGAAGTGAATTTATGTTCAGTGTAAATAGTGGAGTTCTAAGTGAAAGGAACACTTTGGAAATTTTGCAATGTGGTAACACCTTCAGTCTTCATGCAACCATTCATAAGCCTCTGTTTGGGAGCAATAAATGAAACACCTCTAAATCAATGATTAGTAATTCACAGATTTTAAGGTGTCATTAGGGCTTTTTTAGCAAACTCTTTCTGATGATTAGTAGAAGAAAAACTTGGCAAAACAGAATTAATCCCTGGCCTTCATTTGTATCAGTCCAAAGTGGACTGGTTCACTTTCAATCAGTGCTGAAAGAAATTATTCCATCTTCCAAAGAAATTGTTCAGAGATTCCTCATGCAGCACTGAACACCCTAGACAGCTTCAGCAGAATAATGGCTTTTGTTTTGTGTCCCTATAGGAGTAGGAGATGACTGATTTTACAAGAGGGGTCCTCTGTGTGTCCCATGCTGCTTTTCAGCACTCAGAGGTTTGGGGTACAATGTGTGTTGTAAAAGGTGATGTGTCTGGCACTAACTTAGTTTTCAAAACAAGCTTTAATCTCCCAGGGAAAGGAAGCATTTAAGAGCTCCAAAAAGCAGTTGTTTCCATTAAAGTGAGACCTGTGAATGGCTCAGGGCTGTGAAATCTGTGTGGATTTTGAGGTCCTGTTTTCACTATAATACTGTATTGTATTCTTTTGATTCTTAGGTAAGCCATAGTCCTGCATTTTAAGACAGGTTTGTCATAAACTAAAATAAAATTTTTGCAATAATCCTAAAAATATATTAGGGTAAATTGAAATTAAGAGGTAGAAGTGAAAAAGCCTACTGTTCCCCTTCCTTCCCCTCCCCACACCCAGAGAGAGGAGGGAGAAGATGCAGGGATCCCAGGGACATCAGAGATGCCAGGTTCCTCTGAAATGGCTCTTTTCCTGGTGATTTTTGTGACAGATTTCCATGGTGCCATGGAGCAACTAGGAGCCATCAGTAATCTATAGGCAGCACTGACACAGGTAGTGTGGAGGAAGCTTTTGGTCCCTGCTTAGGAGAAGAGTTCTGATTTATGGGACAGGCCATAAATTTTTGTTTGTGGTACAGTGCTGGGACTGGCTCTTTCTGACTCCTGACCTGCAAATTGGGATGAAAACTGAAAGGGGAAAATGATGTTTGCCATTGTGTGGATATTTTATGCTTGGATTGCTGTTAATTTTCACATTTCTGCTAGGGATGCACCATTTGCTTTTTCTTGCCAGGTCTTTTTCTTCCTGAATAAAGGCTTCTCTAATGAGCTAGGTTTTGCAGTGTATAAGGGTAGAGAGATAACATTCTTCACTAAATGAATGGACCTCTGAATCAGGATTGGTGAAATTTCCAAGCTTTGCACGCAGTTAACTCAAAGTTTCAAGATCTTTGATTAGAGCAGAAAATTCTGAGCTTTCAGTTGTGTTAATTGAAATAATCTGACTCCAAAATACGTGTGTTTTGCAGGTGAAATGATAAGCCAGACCACCTCATTGCTTAAGCCACTTACTTTATCTAAAGGTCTTACCCATTTTCAGTGTTAAGTAGGTCCTTCATAATTTGAACAGCTTAACTTACTAGTGGATATACAAAAATACATTTTTGAATCATTTAGAAAGGAATGGAGATTTATAGAAGAGTTAAAATTCTGTGAATCAGTTCAAATTACATCAGAGCTAAAAAATTAGTGATGCAATTTTTTTTTTAATTTTATGCTTTGCACCTAGTTCTGCTTACTGTTTCCTCAGAAAAGGCAGAGGAACATAAATTCTTACTAATTGTCTGTTTCTTGAGATTTCTGTATTTTTCTCTTTAATCCTTTAGTAATTAGATTTGCACTTAGTCTGCTCTCTGAATAAACTTCCATGTAGTGAAGCAAGGAGGTTTTCAGCTACATGAAAAAAGAATCCTCCTGGGTTTATTTTGACCTTTCTCTAGTCTTACCTGCATGCATTTATTCCAAACTTCCACAGCAGTACCTTTCACCTTGCAGAGATTTGATCCCTGGGTTTAATTCCAACATATCTTAGTGCTTTGGAGAGGAAAACATTTTTTTAAGCTTATTTTGGGAGATTGTTGCACCCACAAAGAAGCTGAATTGGAGGATGTTTAATTACTGCAGCACTATGCCTTTTCTCCACACCATTTTGAGCTAAGACTGGAGCCTTAACCAGAAATTTTTCTTCCTGTGACTCTATTTGGCTGTTCCTTGAATACATAAAAATGGAAGTCTAAAATTTCAATATCAGCATCTTCCTCTAGTTCACTTAACCTAATTACCCTAATAATGGGATAACAGATATTTCATTATAAACATTTTCAGTCTCTGTAGGCTTTTTAATTTCTTCTACTATGTCATATTTGCTGTCCTCCTTGGGAAGGGAGCAATATGCCTCCAGACATGTATTCTTTTCTCAAACCAGAACTTTAATCCACCAAAATTCCAGGTTATATATAGACATTTAGTTAATCTAATCTGAAGCATTTATATAATACTTTTCACCAGCATGTCATTACCCTATCTATACTGTGGTGTTATATTCTTATATGTTTGTTTTTCATGAGGTTTATTTCTAAAGGCTCCATCAAAATGAAATCTGCTTAGAAAACCAAACACACAAACAAACAAACAAACCCAGAAAAAAAACCCCATCTTTAATTACTGTTTTGGAAGGCATCTGCAAGTCTGGTTTTTTTTTTTTCTGTGATTAATTGATGTATCAGTGTTGTGGATTTAACTGAAGTATTTATTAACTAGTGAATTTATTAAACTGTGAATAATTTTAGTCACCCTTCTACAGCCTGACTCTAAGCAGAACGAATCCCCCTGGTTTGATCCGTGGGAATTAACACAAAGGGAACTACAACTCTCATGACTCTTCCCTTAAAAGTTTATTGGACATGACACATCAAATAATCACAATTTCTAAAGAAGAAAATTATGTTTATATGATCCTTGGGCTAGAAAAACAACAACATTTAACATTTCAGTTATGGCCAACTTGTGAAATCTTTCACCTGCTGTTGTAGTTTATATGCAGCTATATTTGCAATTCTCTCTCTGTAGCAGAAAGAGCATTCTCACAATGTTAATATGTATCTAAGAAACTAAGAATTTGTTTAAAACAAAGCTGCAAGAACTTGAAAAACTTACCTGCCAAGGAAAGCATCTTTGCTTTTAGAAACAAACCATATCCCCATGTTATGAGCTCAAATTGCTGGAAGGAACTAAAGTTAGCAGAGAAAGCTGACAGAAAAGGAAATTACATTTTAAATTTCACTTAAAATAAATATATTTTTTCCTTGACTAGTCCTAGTCTCAGATAAAAAATAATTATTTCTACTGGCAAATTCATAGATAATACCAGTGCTGAGACTTCCTTTCCAGCAAAAGCAAGGTGTTAGTTTCTGTATACACTTGGCTGGAGGGATGTTTCCCACTCAAGGTGGACTCTCCAGAGAACAGCTTGCTACTATTTGGTTTTAAACTTATCAGATCATTAATGTATTAAAACAGAGCTAAAAAATGAGCTTACAACCTCTCAGTGCTCCCTGGGAGTGCATAATGTGGCACAGCAGCCCTGGTTAGCCAGGGATGAGCTGCTGAGCCTGCTGGGCACCAGGGCAGAGCAGGATGTGGGCACTGCCCCCTGAGGAGACCTGTGTGACAGCACACAGGGCTCCTCAGCAGCATCTGGAGCTCCCTGACCTCACCTGGGGGCAAGCAGTGACAAATCAGTTGGAGGAATTTGGGCTGAGATAGTCATGGGCATATCTCACTTCTAGGTGAGTCCATGCAGTGTCAGAGCTTTGAGAACTCCTCAGCTGGAGTGAGCTCCAGGGGGCTTTGAGCTCCACTTGTGCCCTTTAATTGTTGCACTGACACAAGTCTTCAAAAATTTGACAGTACTGTGGAAATCAACAGACAGAAAGCTTTAAGTGTTGCCTTATGTTTTTGAACAGTCTGAGATTGAACATAAGAATCATTTAATCCCATATTATTTATGAGAGAAGTGCTCTGAGGTACAGTGAGATATCTTGTTAGGTCAGGAATAATTTATGGGACTCTGGAAGGGGCCTTTTTTCTAGTAAAAAGGCAAGAGAATTGGGTGGCTGAATGAATTTTTAGACCAAAGTCCTTCGAGGGCCTAACCCTTTGTTAGCTTAAGAAAGAATCAAAGGGGACAAGGTAACAAAACTAGTCATAGTTCATATGAGTTTTTCAGAACTAGATTATATTAAAGGTCAGCTTTCATTTGGAATAAAATTATTTAATTTAGGTTTTGCGTATTTGCTTTTCCTGGGGTCTTTTCGGGGTGTCTGCATCAATTTCTTCCTGTGCCTGTTCTTGGCCAGATCCAGTTGAGGCAATCAGGGCAGGAAATGCAGCTCAACAGAAACTGAGCTCCCACTGTAAGAGGAAGCAGTGATAAAAGCAGTTTAGATATCCCTAATGTATTGGACTGTAAATTGCATCATAGCCAGCAAAACCATCCTCTGAGAAGGGACTCAAAAACTGTGTCAAGGTATCTCATTCCCTCTAATTAGTCAGACCACCCAGTTTCTCAAAAGATCAAATGAAAAACAAATAATAATTTTAGATTTGAAATGCTCCAGATGAGGATTGTATTTTGTTTATAGCCTTCCTCTAGTCTCTCACTGGGCTTCATCTGAAATTTGTGACATACTCAAAAATTAAGTTTTAAGCCAGTATAAAAATAGATCCTAATCACCCTGAGGATTGAACTGAAAGCTGATGACATGTTTTGTATTTCTCTGTCGTTATTATCAGGCTTCTTATTTAAAAAGAACAGGAGAGAAAGAATTTTATTTCTAGCTGCCTAAATATTCACCATGTTAGCCAGGAAAACAGTCAGCACACATCTATGCAACATAAATTTTCTTACCATAAAATCATGTTTCTATGTGTACCTGAGCACAGTATTTCTTTAAAATGTGTATTGTACATTTATAAAAATATTTGTTTCAATTCCTTTTTTCATTTACAATTGAAAGCAAAGTAAACTGCAACATCAAATTTACCTTGTTTCAGGAATGATATTGTTCCTTTATTTTAAAAATCATTACCATGCAGTCTGGCCATGTTACTGATATTTAATTGTATCTTTGAGTATTGAGTGTTTTCAGTAATATTGTAAATAAAGATACAATTCATAATCTATTTCTCAGATCTGTATTGTGTGTGCTTACTATAAACCATTAAATCGTGGTTACACACCCTTATAAGAAACTGAGTCATGCCAGGATATTTTTGATTGACTGAGAGCAATTTCTGTTGTGTTTTTCCCCTATAAATTACGATATTTAGAATAGATACAATTAATATTTCCAAAAGTTTGGGACAAGATACAACTGAAATACAAAACTAGTAAAACCAAACTGCTGATATATAATTTATATTTGGTCTTATTTTCTTAAGGGAAAGAAATTGGCACAAGACTAGTCCTGCAGTATATAAATGGACTGCATTTCTTTAGGTATGTGCAGCCATCTCTACAACTTCTAAATCTTTACAGTGGTATTTTAGAAATTTACATAGCTTCTTTAGCATCCTGTTCTTTTCACACCTAAAGTACAAGGATACTTAATAATGTTTTAAAGTTCATATCTGGTGGATAATGGTACATCAGGCTGAGGCCATTGTTCAGAGTACTACAGACACTGCAGCAAATAACTGCTACTTACAAGCAGAGGTTTTCTTGGCTTTGACTTCAGGTTTGTTGTTTTTTTTAACAGCAAGGACATCCATGTTGTCCATTCAAAGTCAATTCACCATGGGAAATGCCAGTTACAGCCATACATGTAGTATGCTTTAAAGAAATAAATCAGTATTGATCTCTTCTAAATCATCATGTATTGTATATTTAATAGGATTTTTCAAAAGAAAACAAAAAAAAATTAGAAAATATTTATACAGCTACAGAAACAATGCTAAAGCTCTTAACTTAGAGTGTGTACCTGGCCTTGCTTTTCTCTTTATGTCCTTTTTTATGGATTAAAAATTTTTC
The DNA here is from genome assembly GCA_013400855.1 of Buphagus erythrorhynchus. NCBI lineage: Eukaryota > Metazoa > Chordata > Aves > Passeriformes > Sturnidae > Buphagus > Buphagus erythrorhynchus. The sequence continues at coordinate 115,731 of VZTT01024849.1, read as the reverse complement.
ACCATTAGACCATTTTCAAATAAGTCTAAATTAGAGATTTTTTTTGTTTTGTTTTATTAAAGTTGTCTACCACTTTTTGTTCTCCTGATGGTGGTATTGTCCTGCTGGAGACATTTTGACCATAAAATTAATTTTTTTCTCAAGACTTTAATGGAATTAATTCTTATAACGAGCTTACAAAGCCTGGCTATGCCATGGTACCCACTGGACAAGATAATGATACAGGGACTTTTTGTGTTCAGCTGGGCAGAATTGTTGATGACACAAAAGATCATACACTAACAACTTTTGCTTTTAGCTGAAGAAGATAGGTTTTCCAGGTATAATAATAAAATATTAAATGAAATATAGGCTGCAAGTGACAGCCTAGATGTACACTATTGACTCGAGAAACTGCATAACCATGAAACCAAAATCCTAGAAACTGCTATATTAAACCTGAAGAATAAGATCCAGCATTTTGATGCTAGCTGGTTTGGACAGCTATTCATTATTCATTGTAGCCTACACTCCTAAGTAAAACTTGTGCCTCTAACTTAAAGTATGGAGAAACTTCATATAAACAAATAGATTTTTAACAATTTTGTTCACAGCTCAAGTGAACTTGCACAATGCAAGTTCCACAGCAAGGGATGGAGAGCTCAGTGAGCTGACAGCCATCCTCATTCTCAATTCTGAGAAAGGAAGCAGCAGGGTGGAGAGGTCCAAGGTTAAGTGTGTGGTGGGCTCAGTGATGAAAGAAAATGATGTTACATTCTTACTCTGGGATTTCTTAATTACATATCCTGTTCCTGCAATATTCATTTCAGTTGTATGTTCTTGAGCAAGGTCTGAATTCCTTGGGCTTTTTCTAAATCATGAATGATGTTTTCTTCCTGCTGCAAATTCATTCACAGAGACTATTTTGCAATATTAACTCAGTTGATCACTCAAAGGAGAAAATATTCTTCTCTTAGCAGAGAATAATGCCATGCTATTCTCTAATTCAGCCATATCATTAAATACCATTTGCAAAGCTGATGGTGTCAAAATGCTCTGGTGTCATTAATTGGATGTAACAAATGGGAATTGCTTCAGAGTATTTTTCTCAAGCTGTGCAAGAAGGTATGAATTAGATATGTGGCAAAGTGACAAAATTCACACTTAGTGCATCCTGAGATGCTTTATGCCACTTGTGTCTTTTCAATATTCAAAATGTTCTTTTCCATATGGGTTTCTATGACTTGCTGTCAGCATCTTTGTCTGTGTGATGTCCAGAAAGCTGTAAGGCTTTACACTCCTTTCACCTCCTCTTCAGCAGAAAGTGTGGCAGCTCTCAAACCTTCAGGCATTAAAGCAGCTGTTCCAATGATACTGGGCTTTATTACTTGGCACTTTCTTCAGGTGAGACAAAATTAAAATAGGGACAGTGTTTGAGGTAGCAAAGTAAAAAAGATGCAGCTCACTGAGGTCCTGGAGAAATTTACTCCATAATCCAGGCTCCTGTGCTGAAGAAGCAGAGGCCTTCCTCCTCCTGGGGTTTTGATGAATCTTTGGCATGTCCTGAGACAGAACACAGAGAATGTCAAAACAAAGAATGAGTGTTTGACTGTAAATCAAGGGCTGAAAAAAATAGAAAAAATAGAGAAAAATACTGTCTTTAATCTTGCATGTTGCTCAGGAAATATGCAAAAATAATATAATTTTTCATAACTTAGAACCTCCTTGATGCAAGTGCTTTTTTAATTGATACATTCTCCAAGGGTGATAAAGGTTTTGATTTTGGCTTCAGGTCTCTCAGCCAGCTAAGGAGAAAAAGCATCATGCTCAGGGCCAGTAGTGAGGGATTGGTGTCAGGAGTGATTCAAGGAAAGAAATTAACATAGGGGTTGTCAGAAAAAATTTCAGTTGCACTTTGCAAATGTGGTAATGTATTGAAATTAAAGAAGTGAAGTTATTTCATTAGCAAACTAAAGCAATGAATATTTGCAATTGAAAACCCTGGAAGTGTGCAAGAGTCTTGTTTTCATATTAGTTGCCTTTCCCTGTGCCCTCATATATGTTAACATAATAGTGGCATCATGTCTTTCTGCATACACAAGAACAATTCCTCTACTATTAATTATTTTATGTCAGTCTCTTCATGCAATTTAAAACAATGAACCATTTTATAGCAACCTAAAAAAGTCATATACACGCATACATATGTAATCTTTCAAACTGTTTTTTAGGTGGCTTAACTCATAAGATCCAACCCAAAGCCTAGATGTGTAAATGAGCCAGTGCTTAGTCTCAGTAGCTGCTTTATTCATTATGTCATCTCCCCTTAATACACTGATCCAGAGGCTTGGAAGTTAAGTAGCTGTTCAGTGTTATGCTTCATCAATATTTTGTGTGTTCTATGAATTATCTCAGTGATTATGCAGCCTCAGAGATTAGGGTCATGCAGTCTTAATGAATTAATTATAAACCTGTGTGAAAATATGCCAGAGTTTACTATTGCTCAGTAACAGCAGAATAGGAAAGAAATGTATTTCTCATTTAAAGGCATTGTCAATAGGTTATGTGCATCAATAGACCAAGTTCTACACTCTCCCAGACTGAGTTGTGTCTCTTTTGACAGAAAGCAGAAGTGTGAGTCTGGCTTGGTTTTTGCACATTTCTGCCCTTTTTAATTAAATGGCTTAAAACCCCTTGTGGTGAGCTAACTTCCTTCAGCTTTACACCGTGTTGTGTCATCCAGAGAAAACTGGAAACAATTTTGTCCAAGGGAAAACCAGTGAGAAGTGGCAAGTTGTACTGGCCTGCAGGAGCTCATCATGTTAACTCCTTGGTGTAGAAACTAATGTGTGTCACTGTATTACATGTACTGAGTCCAGACTGGAGGGAACAGGCCTTGTTTAATGTGTTTTAATTTGCCAAACTTAATTGCAGCATTCAATTGTGTCTATGACTAGTAAAGATGTTAAATTTAGAAGTGACTGTTTTTTCAGTTCACAGTTTTCAACAAATTCAATGACGAGAAAGATCAAAGGATAAATCACTAATATTTACTCAAAACAAATAAAAAAAATAAGATAATAGGATCCATGCAATAGAGTATTGAAAAAATGAAAGGAATTAGCTGTTTCATGTCGAATTTCATATGAATGTTTGTGACCTAACATGTATATTATATATAGCAAATAAGATGCTTCATAGTATTTAATGAAGTTATCTCATTAGTTGGAGACATTGCTTTTAAATAGATATAGATATAGATAGATATGTATAGATATATAGACAGATCTGTAAAACCTCTGCAGAGCAGAGATAATCTTGTGGATGAGATGCTTAGCTGAAACCAGGAAAGTTTCCTTTTCTGCCTTAATTTCTATGTTGCCCAACAATATCTGAATATCCCAATTAATGTAACTGTAAAATGGAAACATCAGTTCATATTTTCTTTGCTTTGTCTGCTTGGATTTTAGTAAACTTCAACACAATAAAAGCCATTCCTTACTTCATCAGTGATGCCTACAAGTAATCATGAGCTTAGTTATTCAAAATGTTTCTGCTGTGTAATAATCATAACCCAAGATAATATCAATATTTAAAACCTCTTCAGTGTCTGTGTTCTTTAACAGAGGACTCAAGAAGTAGAAGTGCTGCACTGCCACACTTTTCTTTGTTCTTGTAAGGAATTTTCCTTGTCAGGATTTACTAAGCATCCAGCAACACTCAATGCTGATGTCTGTGTGGCCTGTAAAAATGGCACCACTGAAGCTTCCAAGGCACCACTGATTTTAACTGGTTTGTAAATAATTCCAAAGTGATTGAACAACAGGGAAGTGAAAAATTGTGAAATACGCAGTTAGGATTGAGTTCTTAGATTAGAAAAGAATTTATGAGATTAATCTGAAGGACAGTTCTGACCCCATTGGTCACAGAGGAAGTCCCCTCACCCATACTTGCTCTATTTTGATGCACCACACATCATGTAACTGAATACTCCTCTAGGAAGGCAGAAAGTTTATACATAAACATATTGCAGACCTTTGTGGGGACAGGCTGCTAAGCCTCTCCCTTTCTTCAGGAAAGGAAATCAGATCTAGAAAAATTGAAAAAGTGAAAAAACTACTCTGTAAATATTCAATATTTCTTTGCTTTAAATTGTTTGTGTTGGTGGTTCCTTACCACCAAGGGCACATCTAAGGAATTACTTTAACCTTAGAGACTTCAGTCCAGTAGGTTTTGCTTCCTATTTCCTAAAGTTTTATCCAGTTAAACACTATTTTAATATACCAAATGTTAAGAAGCAATGACATCAATATGACTTGCATTTTTATGAATTTTATAGTAGCTCTATCATTCAAATGGATGGCTGTAATGCTTTATTTCCACACAGATTTCCTGATTTACATGTGGACTAGAAGTACTGTGATAATTTATAAAAGACTTTCCGTGGAAAAATTTGTCTAATTTACAGCGTCAAAGGGAAGTACCAAATCCTTTAACTGTGTTTGATCACAAAGAAATGAGCTGCATCTGCAAAAAGAATGCTTTCAACATTTCTAATTAAGTAGCTTAGGAGAAAATATGCAGCCATTTTGTCAGTACCACACTTCTTACATAAATGGCACTTCAGATCAGCTGCACGCTTAGTCACACGAGCCTGTGAATAATTCATCAGAAGAGACATCACCCTCGTCAGAAAGAAAAGCTTTGCAGTGTAAGTAATGTTATCAGTGGCTGTTTTCTTTCCCAAGCCTCAGGGAAGAGGTGAGCCACTGAAAAATACTAATGTGCCACAAGGAAGGTTCTGGAATTTGCAAGACAAAACACAGATTTGGAGTGCAAACAAGACAGTTATTGTCAACTGAGCATTTGTACCTCTGGAGGTGTAATGTCACTTATTTGCTTAATCTAGAGCTTTTGAAGATTTGTGTCTGTTTTTTCCAAACATTTGTAACATATATCTTTATCAACTGTTTCTTCTGTATAAGGTTTGTGTATTATCACAGGGAAATGCTGTACGGTTCACAGTTTGTCAAATTGGCATTGAGGCTGTCTATTAATTTTGTTTTAATTGATATATCATTGACAGTTTGTGAACTAAACCTTTAAGATCAATATTTATAATACAACAGATAAAAATATTGTCTGGAAAAAAGGTATACTTCCTTTTGAAATGTGCCAGTAGTAATAAGTGAGGAAAACTGTTGTGCTGATTGTGAGAAATTAAAATTACAGTGATATTAAATAAGCATTAAACTTGGTATCTATGCATGGTGCTCCAATACCACTCTAATTTCTTGATGGAACCATACTTTGAATATCACATTCAAAAATCCAGACAAATTTTAAAAGACATTTAGACACACTCTTGGATGAAAATGGAGTGTGACAGAAATGGCCTGGTGGTATGCCTGTTCCTTACAGGTACTGTTGCTAAAATATTTGGTGCCATGGAGGACTAGCAGGGCTAGTGCAGTCTGTGTTTATGTGACTGCTGCCAAGAAAATATTTTGAAGGACTTGGACAAATTTATCAAACTACAGAAGTTTAATATTAATAAGAACAATTTCAACTTTTGAAGACAAGCATGACCTAGCATGTGTAAAATCAGGTGGTGTAAGAAAAGCTCCAGCAGCAAACAAATGAAAACAGTTTCTAGCAGTGAATATCCAGAGGCACAGCCTGGTGGGCAGCTTGGTGTCCTCTGGCAGGACATGGTGCACCAAAGAGGGGTCTGAGTATTGCAGAGGGCAGTGGAGGCACCCAGTAGTGAACAGTGTGCACAGAAAGAAACTCCATGAAGTTCATTTGTGCCATTGCTGGGCAGTGAGTGTCTGCAGAGCTGTGCAGATGTGCAGTGGCAGAATGCCATTTCTGATTGCTGCACAGCTCTAATTGGACAGCTGATCAAAAGCTCTGGAAGTGTAGCAGAATTTTTCATCTGGGGTTGCTGCAGCAAATGAGCATTTCTATCATTGCAGAAATATGATCAAGCACTGTAGCTGTCCAGTGAATTTGTGTCCACCACCAGGAAAACCACTTGGCTCTTCATGCCCTCACAAAAAGCACTGCTTACATCCATCCCTATGCATGAAAGGTGTTACATATTTTTGCAGGAAGCTCTTTTTTTCTGACTATCTGCTGAAGGACCTTGCTCTTAGAATAAGAGCTCCTCCACAGAATTTGACCCATTTTTAACTTACAGGCTTTTTAAAATGTCACTTTATTTTTGGGCATTTTAGAATTAGGCCATCATGAATCCCCTTAAATATTATTTACAAGTTATAGTGAGCTGGGATGATTTCCCATTGCATTTCTTATCTCTATCCAGGTCACTCTAACAAATTATGTTTTCAGGCTTTATTGAAGCTTTAAGATTTTAGTTCAACCATTTAAGATTTGTATCAAGTCAATATTATGTTTTTCTTGTGTGGGTAGGGATCATCTCACAAAAAATAATGCAAGTTGGGGAAGAGTAGTTTGGCCTATAGAAATGTTCATCAGAGGGCTCTAGAATGATCTATAGACCCTAAATTAGTTGGCCCTTATAGCACCTCATGTGGCAAGTTGTACTCTTTACCTTCAATAAGTAGATTTTTTCCAAATCATTCCCCAACTGGCTCTAATGAAACTGAAATTTCCAGTGCTTTATGTGTGTGGGCAGAACTAAGCTGCACCTGGGTTGAGAGAAGCATGAAAGAAAATCTAGATGACAAAATGCAAATTGCATTTGTGCTGTTTTCTAGTCTGCTTCCTCAGTCATCTGAGGTCTACAGATAAAACTGCATTTTAGTACATGATGTTTTTTATGCTTAGCTCATAGTTTGTAGTGTTTCATTTCAAGAGAAGTAAATGTAACTGCTCAAAGGCTCTTTAGGGACCTGTTTGATGTGTGTGGTTTAAACCTGGTTTGGTACGATCTGTGTCCAGTACGATCACGGAGATTTTACAGGAGCTTAACCCAGAGTTTGGAAGCAGCCATTGAGGAAAATCTCACAGGGCCATCAAAGTCAGAGTGGCCAGTTCTGAGTACTTTTCTTAGAGTTTCTAGTAGGTTTCTCTGCTCAGGTGACTTGAAATAAATGACTGTATAAAATCACATAGACCAGACACATCAAAATGTTTAAATTTTAGTAATTGCACTTCAAAATCATCCAGATAGCCAATGGGAAGCAAATGAGGGAAGTTTCCCCAGATTTCCCTCTGATACATGAAGAGGGAAAAGAGAAACAAGGGACAGCAGAAAGTGAATTATACATAAAACACTTGCACATGGATCAAAGAGAGGAAAGGGGAAATGGTGAAAAACAGGGAGAAGGGTTTTACCCTTTGCTGCTCATCTCTGTAGAGGTGTTCAAGGTTTCCATAGAAACTTGAACATAGCCTGAATTTGGGGGAAAACAGAATTTCTTCCATTTCTCTTTAACTGCTATAAACGCCATACAAAAATTGATGTGGGATTTCTGTTTTGCATAACTAGGCCAGCTACTTCCACCAAAAACAATTACTGAAGCAAATTAATCTATTGAGCCTCATGGTGAAATTATGGGTATAGGTTATTTTTTACGTGTCACTGGAACAATTTTGGTCATAAAACAAATCTCAGTGGCAACTAGGAGGTAAAATGGAGTTTCTTTCAGCAGGTGATGCAGTTACACTGTGTTGGTTAAAGAGATTTCTTGAAATATATATCTACAATTTCTAGTCTGTGTGAAATAATACTTTAAAGGAACATCCTCCTGCAATGTGTAATGTTACTTTTGTTAAAAAAGAATGTGCATATATTATGGTACTTTGCCATCTAATGACTAATACCTAGAAATGGATTAAAATGAATTAAAAATAGGCTGCTATGTTAAATGATATAAATAGCAAATGTGTTGTTTATAGCTGGTGTATAGATTTTGGGGGGTTTTTTGAGGATGGTTCCATGTATCTGTAATTAGTTCAGATACTTTTAAACTGAAGGAGCTGACATTTACTTTGGCAATATCACCTCTCGGTACAGTCAAGGTATGAAAGGTTTTTTTAATTAAACTCATGAGTATGGGCTAACTTTAAAAGTGTGCCTGACTTCCATAAGAATGTTAGTTAGCAATTAAAGGTGTTCATTATGGATGGACGTTTTGGTCAACTGTAATCTGCAAAACAGCTCCTGCAGAATGTGCCCAGTTAAAGAGTACCTTCTCAATCTAATTTTAGAGAGTGGGTTTGTGTGTCTGCAGTAAAATATAGAACTGAGTGTGTCTCAAGGGAAAAGCAGATATTCCCTCATGTTAGAGAGCAGGCAAGTGCAGTTCGAGAGAGGGATATGGACACTGCAGGGCTAGGAAGGTGGGAATGACATTCCCAATCTTTGTTCAAAGGATTTTATACCATTTTTGCAGTAATTGGACATAGGAAATGGTGCCAAAAAAAAAAAAAAAAAAAGGGGGACAAAATTGGTATTCCGTTTTCGCAACTGAAAGCCAGAAAATA
>VZTT01024849.1:88414-106836 GCA_013400855.1 Buphagus erythrorhynchus | reverse complement strand
CTTTCTGTGCTTTCTGACACTGACCCCCAGGAGAGCACTGCTTGTGACTTGAGGCCATGGAGAAAGCTTCCAAATTCGAGTGATGGAGTTAGAATCACTGGTGGGTACTTGAATAGAGGTGTGTGATTTCACATGGTGAAGGGTTTGGAATTTGGAGCTTTAGAATATAGTAATAGGTATGGGACAAGATGGTGGTTTTGGGGTATTGTCTCCTTCTGTCTTCTTCATCCTTCTTCCTAGTTGCAAGTAGTAGATTTTGATTGGATCGTTAGTGCTGCACTGCGGGTCACAAAGGGTTGGTTATTGAGTCAAAAGGATAAATAATATAAGTGTTAGCTCTTTATTGGACTGTTTAGCTTTAAAAACCTTGTAACTAGCTAGATTCACTCTCCATTTTGCTCACTTTTAGCTAGTCACTAGAAGTGTTGCAAAACTGTCTGTACTTTAAATAAGACTTAATAAAGAACCAAGTCCTAACACGAGAAATTTGTCTCCTTCGTGTTTTTAATCCTTACTCTAAGTAAAGATTCTAAGTAAAAGAAAATGAAGACAAGGCACTAATTAAGTAATCCAGCTAACCCATTTACAGTGAGGGGCATGACTGGGTTCAGGCACACACAGAGTGTGTGTGGCTAGCAGGGCAGGTGGGAAGAGCAGGGCTGCTGCCAGGGCTCCCAGCCTGTGCCAGGGCTGGCACAGTGCTCTCCTAAATCCACCCCTGGGCTCTAATCCATGCCCAGCCCAAGGTGCTGCTCAGATTCTGCTCACTCTCAGCTCTTGGGGGCTGTCCAACATGGCATCACTTACCCAGCTGGGCAGGGACATGTGTAAAACACAGCTCTGCTTATGATTGGAAGTAATAGGCTGGACGATTTTGGGTCCAGATTTTTGGAACTCCAGATTTTGGTAATTCAGTTCTCTGTAGTTATGGCAGATTGAAAATTTCAGCAGCATTTTCGTTGTTGGTTTCCCCCTTTATTTTTTATTTCACTTTTTAAAACCCTAAAAACCTCCTGTCTACACTGAAAATTAAATATGTTTTATTATTTCTATATGTATAATATTGTTCATAAGGAATAGATTTGTACTTTGAAAAATTTGTCTGTTGAAAAATAACATATTAATGGAAAAATATTGAATGAAAAGAGAGGTTTCTTGAGATTATACCAAAAATGTCAACAGCATTCCATTATTAGCATTTAATATTCAGGAGTTATATCTAATAATTTACTTTCATTGTGATGATTAGCTACAAAAATTTCCTTTACCCTTTTAGGATGTCTCCTATTCTTCTTCTATTGTAAGCATTTTTTATGCTTCTTTTATTTTTATTCTTTATGAATATTTTCAAAATGAAAATAAGTAGTTCACAGTATGTATATTTTGATAATATTAATATTGTAGCTGATACAAGTATTCTGATTTTAATTCTTTTCTGTGTCAGTGGAATTATTGCAATGATGGTTTAATCTGTGCTATTGGGTGTCTCCAAAGTCTGTAAAGAGGATCTTTGATTTCCATGCAATGTGAACCAAGGTTAGTACCTCATAGTCACACTGAAAGAATTAATGTGCAATATTTCATACTCTGTTGTTTCCTGAGTAATATTGGCAGAAAACCTCTGGCTCCAGCAGGCTAGAAGCTTGAATGCTAAATTGAGGACATTGTTCTCATTAAAATTATTTTAATTATACCTTTTATTAACAATATAATGAATAAATATAAATTAAAAGCATAAATTAGTGTTTCGTGTGGCACTAAACAAGAAGGGAGCTGCCAGATGCTAGTGAATACAGCTTGTGGAATGACTGGAAAATATAAAACACTGCTGGGTGAGGGCTGCCCTTTGCCTGCCCTCAAATAGGGAATCTCAGAACATCCACAAAATTACCTCAGTGCAAAAGGTCTGCCTGACTCAGCACTCCTGACACTCTCCAATGTGATAATAGTATTTGCTTAAACTGTTCATAGGAGAAGCCTTTTAAATATAAGTGGATAAAAAATAATAAAAAAACTTAAATTATGATTAATTGAGTTTTTGCAAATGTCAACCAAAAAAAAACATTTTAGGAACAGTTAATAAGGAACACCTTAACTTTAAAAAGTCTGAGATTGAAACTCTTCTTTAAATGGCTCTACCTGTGGTAGATATTCCACATTTACACTGTCAATATCTTGAAGATCTGAAATGGACAGTTAAAATATTCTCTTAATATGCATTAATTTTAAATAGAAAAGCATAGATGCACACAAGAAGAATTTCTAGGAGATCTATTTCATGTTTTATTAAAACACTCTTCCGTATGCTTCCCATTACCCAAGAACTTGACTCCTGTTCACTCTGCACATTTCTAAAAGAAATTAATTTTATCTTAAAGTTCACTTCTTTAACCCATTCCCATACATATCCCCCACTCTTATATCCCTCTGTACGTAGTAAAAGAGCTGTATCTGAGATTATATCACATGTTAAAATCCACAGACAGGAAATCCTTTCTCGGTAGTGAATAAGATTAACAAACACAATAACCTGGATATGATGTGGGATTAGCAGGACAATCTATTTTTAAGCATTAGAGCTCTGCTATCATTTCATTCCTTGAAAACACAGCAGAAATTGCTTCTTATTTTGGAACACTCTAAGCCTTGAGAAATTAAAAAAAAAAAAAAAAGAGGGAGAGGGGAGAAATAAATCCTTTTTCTTTGGGTTACAGCTAATTTGAGCTCTTGAAGTTTCCATGAATACTGTTTCCTTAATAAAGAACTGATTGATTGGTTCTAACATCCTTCAGAGACTCAGGACCTTGTTTTATAGACCTTTGCTAGTGAATTTATTCCCTGGTTTAAATCTAAAAAGTCCAGCTGTTTCCAGTGTGAAATTTTTAACGACTGAAATATTGGATTTATTTAGTAATGATAAATAGGACAGCATTTGTAGCATTAGGGGAAAATTAATTTACCAATCTATAGTAGTAGGCCTCAATCCCACAATTCAAATTCATGGAGACCATTTATGTGAAAGTCAATGCCAGCATTTTACATCATTAAAATGAACAGTATGATCCATGGGATGCCAATATAACAGCTCTCCAGGACCTGAAAAATTTACTAAGAGACTTACCATTTACTCTGTTGTTGAAAATCCTGGGAAAACACTTCCATAAAGCTCCTAGATATTTTTGTTTTACAGTGGGGGCACAGGTGTGTGAGTTCAGTCTAGTACTTCTGTTAAGTTGCTTAGTAGTAAATAAACTAGATTTTATACTAATAACTTAAACTAGGCCAAGATTTTTCATTTATTATGACATTAGTAACAGATGTCACTTGATATCCTGCTTATTATCCACGATGTGTTAGGAAATAAATAATACACTGTGAATTTTTCATTGTAATAAGATTGCTGTCTATATCTAAAAAAAATGTATTTTTATATGAATTCATTATGGTTGTAGGATACTCTGGAGGGTGATATTAGACAAACTGTTTTTCCAAACAGAAATTATTTAAGTGAAGTCCTTGAAGGTAGTGACACAATTTCCTTAATTTTATAAGCACTGGTTTCAGTGAGCATTAATTTTTCCCAATTTCTAGATCTTTTGAGAGAGCTTTTCTCCTTGGAACTGTCATCAAGGGAATGTGATCAGCATAATCTCCTACCACATGTGATTGTCATCATAGGAACAGAGTTGAAGGCTAAAGAATACATCCATGCACATTTCACATATAAATACATCCATCCTGCTACTAAAACAGTGTCTCTCCTAGAGGAGGTCTGAATCTCTCCCTTTATTATCACTTTTACTGTTATACATGGAAAAATACCTCTTAATTGTTGCCACTTTTGAAGTGGAATGACATCTCTAGGCAAATATTCTGTGGCACACATCTTCTGCAGGCAGCTGCACTGAAGCATGGTCATGCACATCTCTTAGCTCAAGAGTTTCTGAGTGCTGTATTATTTACAGCTGCACAGAACTGAAAAGTCATAGAGTTAAAAGATCAGATATTTATTAGCATACTGCAATTGCTGATATTTTGTTGCAATTTCTTCCTCCATTGATGATAATCCTACATTTTATATTGAGAATTTTGTTTTCCCTTTCTAGCCCCTCTTCTTCCCCCTAAACCACAAATCAATAGAGCATACTACAATAAAATTATAAAGCATCTACTATATGCATTTCTGATTAAAAATAAAAAGAAAGCATCTTTTCCTTGGAGAAGCAAAAGTATGTCTCAATTATGTATCAAAGGACTATGTTTATCAAAAAATACTTTCTTAAATCTAGGATAGGTGCTCTATATCAGTAGAAAATGATTAAGTCTGAGGCAAGGTTATATGTGTAATGCTATCCACATAAAACTGGAATTCATCAGGTTGAAGCTTTAAAAATTTGCAATAGCTTCAGGAACAAGAAAGTCTATTTTTCTCTAATAAGCTATTGATTTACCTTATGGTCACTGATTGTATTATAAATTATTAGGATCTTCCTTCAGTACTTAAAGAGTTAGTTGTCTTAGCAAGAGCCTTCTGGATATTCTATATGAAATAACAAAGGAAACTTTAAAATTGCAGCAAATATATCTGCAAGGTGTAGGTGCTCAGAAGCTTAAATTCTTGCTGCTAGAATTATATGGACAAAAAATATGAAACTAATGTTGAGATTTGTGCTGTTGATCACAAATCTTGTTGTGTATGTGTTGGACTTTGGGCAAATGAAGAGTTTCTCCTTGAGCAACCCAATTTCTGACAAACGCTTTTTTTGACAAAATTAACGAAAGGACAAATTTGAAAGTAAATAAGGTTGTTGCAAAATGCCTGTCTTTATTGGAAGGCTGTAAGCCAATCTTCTCCCTGTCAGAGGTTTAGGAAAGAAATCCACAACTAACAAACCCAAGCCCCTCCCAAATCCCCATTAATATGAAACCTGGCAAGCATTATAGGTAGATAAAAGTTTAGCTGCAAAGCATAAGTTGGTTATTTCTGACCTATGCTAGTCAATGTGAAATAAACACTGCAGAAGTTGCATGCAAGCCAGGACTCAATCAGAATTTTAATTAGTGCTGATAACTCTGTTCAAATGAGCAGTTTCCATAACTTGTTCTCAGAAGGACAATTCCTGCACTGTTTTTTCAACTCCATTTGTAGTCGTATTGCCCAAGCCAGACTGCTTATTTAGGCCTTCATGTTGCATTTTCTGGGCCTGAAGGATCACATTACTTACATTTTATGAAGACTGAAGGCATTTCACCATTTAGAGAAAGAGAAAAATAGATTGAAGTAATCCAAATTGAACATTTTGCAGACTGAAGGGCAGATTAACCGTGGAAAATGAACGACTCAGTAATTACTCAGGAAAATCCATCATGGAACTTGTTGATAACTGTCCCAGATTTATTTCACAAATTTTAATGAGAGCAATCTAAGAAGCAATCTGCAATGGGATTCAGTGCTGAGACAGTATGGCTGAGGGTCAGAAGTGTTGTGTCCTTGCTTCTCCCAGTGTTCACTGTATGAAGCTGGTGAAGTCACTTGGCATTTCTGCATCGCTGTTTCCTTATGAGCCAAGTGATGCTGCTTTATCTTGGTAAAATTCAATGAAGCCTACTGACAAAACAGCCCAAACTTTGTGCTAAATAATGCTTACTCTTCAGCTCTTGGTGATGCTTCAGAGGTATTGGAGAGCTGGAAAACTGAGCTGGCATGAAAGTGTGTGTGGATGTAAAAGGTACAGCATCAGGTGGGTTTCCTTTTGAAGAACAAAGTGAGGACTTGAAATACTCAGTAAAAAAACTGTGATTAAAGGCAGAATTGCAGGTTCTTTCTTTGTAAACATGAATAAAAACATGGCAGAGAACACAAATAAGTAGTACTGCATGTGATTTCTTTTTTTATGGAGGATATTTCTAATATTCCTATTATGGACATGCCCCCATTGTATTGTAGAGAATACTAGAGGAGTATATTCTGCATATACCTTATAAAATCTGATTGGTCTTCTGTGCTTCTATCTAAAATAATGAGCATTTTCATAAAACTGCTGCTGTCAAACATCTTAACTCTTGGAAGTTTATTGGGTTAAGGTTGCAGTTATTAAGTCAAGTGTAATTAAATTATCATAGTTTTAAAGATTTTTGACTTGAGAATGCCTGAGTGTGCATTTGTGTTTCTATCAATACTGATACATGCTTGTTTTAAATGTATGAACTTCTTTAAATTTAGGGACCTTTTCTGCCTCCAAGAGATCATCTGCAATATTAATTTTACTGATTTTCTGACTTCTTGTGATGAGGAATCCAAATTAATGACAACTATGAATCTGGGAAGACAAATTAGAATTAATAAGGACATTGATTAAATATTCAGTATGTTGTATCTGTCATTAAACAATGGCATATTAACATTTTTAAACAAGCCTTATAAAGTAGATTTATTATCTGTGTCTTAATTTAGAGGGTTTTTTGTTGTTACAAGATAAATACACATAATTGTTTTACCCCTGCACTGATACATAAGGAGCTAGTGTAAAACTTTTATAGTGACCACGCTTTACATCCTTGTCCTATAAATTCTAGAGCTGAACAGACTGTGGGTGATCTTGAGAGAAGAATATTCTCTCTGAAATTCTAAAAATCCCATCTAAACTTCTCAGTTTTATCTCTAACAAAGAACCTAATGGAAAAGCTATGCAGGAATAGCAATAAAGAATACAGTGCAGAGCATGACATTCCATTTCCTTGGAGCAGAGGAGATTAATGAACTTGCCTGTAGGTTGGTGCTACCTCTGGTGTTACAGAAATAAAGTGCCCATGATTTTAATGCAGCCTCTCCTGCTTGGTCAAAGGCAGCCTTCCTTTCAAATAGGTTCTTTTGGATCATTTTTCTCTCTAGTTTTTACTGTATTAGCATACCAGCATTTTAAGGATGTTAAAGAGTAATTGATTCTAGCCACAAAATGTGAATTTAATTTCATTCATGTGAAGATTAATCCCCGAATATTCAAAATCAGGTATCTGAGGTTAGGTACTTAAAATTTAGATACATAAATGTGTGATCTGATTTTGAAAGTAACTCCTGAAAAGAAATTAACATTTAAAATTAACCACCTCTGAGAATGGCATATTATATGGTATGAAACTCTGAGGACTACAGAAAGGGAATGTGTTGCTTCAAACATTTAGAAATTAATCAAGACAAGACCCAGCTAGTGGGGATGAGGTTCAAGGAAATATTTTCAAAATTAAGTTATAATTAGACATTACATTTCCACAATCCTCATGTGTGATATTTTAATGTTTTGTCCTAGTTTTCCAGATTTTATTATCACATTTTTTTTTAATTCAGGGAGCTTGCTTCCTTTAACATTCTGTAGTATATGAATGAGATTTCCAGGCAGGCTTCTGAGGTCATGTTGTTCCTGAGAATTGTTCTTTGCATGGCTTTTTGTAAACTATTTGTGTTGATGTCACGTGCAGGCCATTAGGGGAACCTTTATTTCTCAATGAAATTAAAAACATTTTAAATGTCATTTTTAGTATGCAATTGGAAAAATAATATTCAAATACGTACAGATAAGTTTAAAAACTTAGCTCCTAGATGTGCAATTTTTTTTAAAATTCAGTTCAAAACAAAGGTCAGAGTGTCCTGGGTGGTAAACAGGATGAGCTGTCAGGTGTTCTCTGTCTGTTTAAACAGAAGGAATATGTTTTTTTCATATTATTATGATCTGCTGGGCTTTTTTTCCAAGAGGTGGGAATTTGCTTTTCACCAAATAAACCTTTATTTGATTAAAACTCAGTACACCCACAACAGCTGGGAACATGATTTCCCCATTTAATGTGTTTTTAAAATAAACAGTAAACCATTTAGACTTCAGATTTTTTTTTTTGCATTTTCACCATGGCACATATCAGGATCCTCCAGCCATAGAAATGTTCATGTTTCCATATTTGAAATTAAGAAGGAAAAACTAAAGAAAAAGCAAAAGCTATGGTGATTTGTGTGAGAAGTCACTGAGTTTGTTTGAAATATCAATAGCACAATTTCAGACATTTAGAGCTGATTTGATGGAATATGTTGAATATCTCTGTTCATACCTTGCACTCAGTGCGTCAATAGTGAAAATAGTAAATAAATATCATGCTTTTTATTTCAAGAATACTATTTTAGAAAAGAAAACTACATACAGCTAAAATTATTGGATGGTAATTTATCTCCTACTTGATAGCAAAACCTTATCCCAATGTATCTCATCAGTAAAAGAGGGGACACATAGAGAAAAAAAGTAGCCAAAAACAGATGTAGGGCTCAGATTATCCAAGGATGCCTGGGGAAGAATTAAATATTGCTGTAATATGCTCTTTGAAGAGAATAGATACATAGAAGAAAATACATAGAATAGCATTGCAAGCAACATAATTTTCCCTTTATTTTCCTTAATATTGGTGGGCATCCCTGCATTAGAGCAAGCAACAAGGAGAACAAACATTAGAAGGCCTTTCACAGCTTTGTCTGGGATGTTCCCTTCCCTTTCTTATGAAATTCTCCTGAAACGAGCTGCAACAAGCAGCAGGCTACAGCTCATGCAAATTATCAATGCTGAATTAGTCACACATCTAAAATAACCTTTAAAGTACTTCTAGCTAACTATTTTGTTGACTCTTCAGCTACAAATGAGACTGCAATGAATTTATTCTTGGCATACAAATGCTTTTTGCCTTGAAGTAGTCTTATCACAAAGCTTCAGATTTATCATTTTTCCACCGTATTGCACATTCCAGGAACCAGGTATGCCTAAAAAAAGTTCAGCTTTCATCCTTCAACGCGTTAATTAGGCTAAAGCAAAAGAGAAGCATTATTGAGGTATGGAAATGAATTTGTTGTCTGTTTTCCATGAAATCAGGCACATCATTACAGAGCTGAGTGCCAAGATGTTAATTTCCTTGCTCCACAAGGATTTACAGGCACTGCCAAACTGTCTGTTCTTATCAAAGTTTACTTGGTTGCAAATGAACAAAAGATTTTAGATCAAATTTCGCTGTTTAAAGCAATTTGATTGATTAGTAGACAGGGAGTAGATAATGGAATAAAACTCACGCTCTAAAGCATGGAAAAATAGCTTGTAAAATTACTGAGGAACATGAGAAAAAAAATCTTCAAATTTCGTACCACTCACAATTTCTGTTGCTTACTAATACTGTAAGGTACAAAATGGAAACATATCATTAACTTTTCTCAGGTTTCTAAGAGCTGTCGTTATTTCTGCCTGTGAAAATAAAGCACAGCCCTGTGGCTGTGTATTTCTTGGCACAGCATTCCACCAGGGGATGTGCCAAGAAACCCTGGACAGTGTTAGATTTCCAGAGTGAGAAATCCAGACACTGAACATCACGAGATGCTGAAGGGACAGAGCTCAGCCTGAGTCAGAGCCAGCTTTTGAGCTCTTCTGGGACACAGGTGATGGGCAGTGTGCCCCTGTGGGGAATGGGCACAGCACCCTCTGTCCCCCTCTGTCCCCCTCTGTCCCCTCTGTCCCCTTCTGTCCCCCTCTGTCCCCCTGTCTGCCTCTCCTGCTCTCTGTAACACCAGGTTTGGAAAAAAGCATAATTTCACCATGTGCCAGCCCTGGGAAGTGCCTGCTGGCCACTGGCATCACAGGCTTTGCATGCAAACTTCACACAGAAGTTTGTGTGTGAAATTGAAACGAAGTTTTGCCTTTGAGTCTCCCAGGGGGGGAATTTTGGAGACTGGGATATTTACAGTTTGGTACAAAAAGGCATAGCCTGGTAGTTTGATGCTGAAATGCACTCACAGCAGCTCTGTAGAGTAGGGTAGTGTGGGGTCTGGGCTGTGGGATGGCAATATTAAACCAACTGCACTCAGCTTGCTAAAGCAGAAGATTTGGCAAAATCCCAAAGTCAAGATACTTAAAATTTCATTAGGGCAGTGAGATTATACTACCTGTAAATTATATGGAACACCTGAAATCCTCTGAAGGGATGATGATGCCTGTTTGTCTTTTTTCCCCTCTAGAGTAATCTCTGAAGGAGGATTGCAGCCAACACAACTGCAAACCCTCCAGCAGCTAAATTGAAGTGTTGGGACTTGAAGTGTCTGCAGCAAAAGGAGAGGAGCATCAAAGGTTGTGTCTCAGTGGTGTTGAGAGAGTGTCCATTCCAACACAGGAAGCCTAGAAAAAGATAGGTTGTAATGTATGAGTGCTTTTTTATTTTCCTTTCGTCATCCTTGATATGGGAATTTATATTTTTACGTAACTTTGGCAGATATTTCTCTTCTAGAGATATGGCTCTACAGATAGTAGATGAGTAAATCTCCTGCTTGTAGTTAGGCCAAGAAATTTGGTTTTCAAACTCTAAACAAAGCATATCCTGGGGAAAAAAGTTTTTCTGCATGATCGTTTGTAAATAGCCAGATAAGAAATTGGTCTGGATTTCCTGTGTGGTAATTTAAACCAGTGTCTGAAGGAATATGCCCAAATGAGAAAGAGTTTCCTGTATTACATCTGAGTCCAACATCAGTAATTGGTTGCCATAGGTAGGACTTTTCTCCAGAATTCCAGAATCTCCATAATAAGGCTTCATACTGTTTCTAATTCCTCCATTCTGTTTTGTGTCTTCTGTTGAAAAAGCCCTCATACACTTTTCTCAACAGTTTGATGCAATGCTGTGCTGCACACCTAAATGATAAAATCAATTTATTTTCTAAGGCAAGTAAATAACTGACAGAAAATATCTGCTAGATTATCCCATAATTTTGATAAAGGGGGTGGGAAGTCTTTGAGCAATTTTTGTAGCAGTTTCTCTTGCTGAAGGAGATAATGTGGAAATGTGCTTCTTTGGGGATGTAAAAATGAGAAGGAAGTACCAAGATTTGCTCTTGTGATGCTGATTTGTACAAATTATTCCCTGTGCTGCAAGATGCTGATCAGGGAAAGTCCACGTTTCATTGGAAATTCGATGCTTTTCAGAGCTGATACAGAGTGAGGAGGTTTGGCTTCTTTTCCCTCTATGTCTACACTGACTGAATGTGCTCTGTCTAAAAATTGTAAAATCAGAACTTCAGTGAATTTTTTTCATTTGGCTTGCTAACTAGGGGGTTTGAAAACACTTTTAATTATCCCTTTTTATTCGGGATAGTCCACTACTGCCTGTTATTTGAAGCCAGTGGAATTAAAACAGCAGAGGGTTTGTCTGTTTATGGTTTGGAAGCAAGAATGGACCTAGTGTGAAAGCTCTTCCCTTTGATTTGGAGTGAAAGACATCCAGTGATTTTCATACTAGTCTGAGAAATAATGTGAAGTCATGCTGCTTCTGCTTAAAAGCGTATGGAATATTCTTTCTTTTTTATATTTGAGAATTGTGATACTGTAGTAAATATTTTTGCCAGATAGTGCATTAAGAATAACCTGCCTTTGAAATTCAATGGTTTATAAATAAGCAGTTAGAATGTAATGATAAAAAACCAAAGTTTCTGGCCTTTTCCAAATGGATACTAATATTTATTCAGGGTCATTTCCTAGCCAGGAGTTTCCTACCTAATGAGTGAGGTTAAAAAATTAGTGCCTTACCAGTCAATTAGCAATTTCAGGGCACTGGTAAGCAGTCAATTAGTGTTGCAATGCTTCTATTGTATATTAGGTCCAACCAAGTTGAAATTATAATTTCTCTTTAAGTTTATGGGTATGAACATCTGTGACATATAAAACAATTCTGCATATTTATCAAAAATAAAAACATATCTGGAAATGGAGGGAGAATATTGTAGAAGAATGTCAGGTTTTCCTGCATTTATTTATGCTATACAGGAGCAACATAAGATTATTATGTGTATGGTGGTGCACAAAGAATTTATGGACCTGGACTCAAGCTCTTCCAATTAGGAACTACTCTACAAAAAGTGCATTGCTAAGAATTGCACAGGAATATAAGAGGATTCAAGTTAGGTCAGGTGATTTCAATCAGGAAAAGAGGTTAGAAGAGAAAACATGATTGTATTGCTACAAGAATTAACTCGATTGGATGATACAGATATATTTTGTAGAGCCTTCATTTGGTGTGAGTTTGTAGAGATCCGTATAAAGTACTATTGTGTAAAACATTTATATTCCCTGTACTTCTGTAAATTTTCATTCTGCATCTGGAACTTGAGGTCAGAGCAGCCCAATTGTCAATTTGAGGTAATTCCTGATAGACTGCTTGTGTTCTGGAAAGTTTGGTGACAGAACTGGCTGTGACAGAGATTGCTGTTACCCCATTTCTTGGCCTCTTTCCTGATGTTTTTGTCTGTCATTTCCATAACTTCCAGATCTCATTTAAATGCAGGAGAGGTGATGTTTCACCAAAGCAATGACTTCCCCTTTTTTAGGTTTTTTTCCATATTGAGTAACTGTGTGACTGCCCTACAGTGTGTATTAGCCAGGTTGCTGCTGGCACCACTTGGTTTCACTCCTACCTAGATCTGAAGGAAGGTGACATTCACAGCAAATAAAGGCAACAAGTTTTCAGCTTTCCACAGAACAGGCACCGTTTGTAAGGCTTAGACCAACAGCAGCATCAGCCTGTTAGGATCTACTGCACAGCCATGTAAAATTATCATGGTCTCTGCACCTCCAGGGTGAAACAACCTAAAGAAAATCATAACAGCTCTCATCAGGTCTGATTATGATGTCTTTATTGTCTTTACTTTTTCTTAAATCTTTGAAGGACTTTGGCTCTTTTTCTTCCTCTTGATTTTCAATTATAGGATACCAGGCTGGAAGAGGCCTCAAGGATCAGCTGCTCCAAGCTTTTCCTGGCAAAATTAGGATCTAGGCAAGATGGCCCAGCACCCTGCTAGCCAAATCTCAAGTGTCCAAGGTCACTATCCTGAGATGATTCCAAGGGCTGATATTTCTCATTGTGAAAATTCCCTGTCAGAAAGTGTCTTCAAAATGCATGACTCACCTTCCTTATGTGAGTCATCACATGGGAATGGAAAAATGTTTTGGCCATGTCCCTGATCAGAACAAAATGCTCCTTAAGGCACATTGCTTAGTGCTGCAAAATGGTGAGGCAACCACTGGGACCTCTAAGTGAGAGGATATACACACTGTCCTTCTAGGACAGGAGAGAAGGANTCACTTATCCCAGTGTCCCTGATCCCAGTGTCCCTGTGCCCCACATCCCTGAGCCCCAAAACCCTGTGTCCCAAGAGAAGAGAAGAGAAGAGAAGAGAAGAGAAGAGAAGAGAAGAGAAGAGAAGAGAAGAGAAGAGAAGAGAAGAGAAGAGAAGAGAAGAGAAGAGAAGAGAAGAGAAGAGTTTTAAATGTCAGTTATTCTCATCATGGTTATTAATATACTAGTTTTAGTAATAAATATGTATATTTTGGGCAATGTGCCATAAGGTGCCAAGTGTGAATGTGTTCTAGTAACATGTTTTATTACTTAAATAACTGGTAGAGACCTAAGGATGAAAACTTGTTATTAGAAGAAGTTTCAAACAGAACATGCCATGCTGCTGTTACAGCAGATTGACTTTTCTTTGTCAGTAAATAGATTTTTAAGAGAGGGTGGATGATTGTGTTTGCAGAAGGCCAAGGAGTTGTACTTACCCAGTTTTGTTTAGTTATCACGAGTGACACGGAGAGCTCATGAAAGTGAGGGGCTGTACTACGTACCTGAACTCTCTTCAAATTTAGCCTGAGGTTCTGAAATTCAAGGAACTGTCTTCAGGCAAGGAAATTAATGAATATTACACTGAAACTCTATACTAATCAATACTGTAGTCAAAATTAAATCCTTTGTTTCAGTTTACCATTCATTTCTCAGGCTGCTTTGTCTAAATTATTTGTCTTCTTCTAACAAAAGGGGCATTTCTTGTAGTATGGTACATCTCCCAGAGCAAACCTAAGGAAAAGGCTACTTTCCTACAACTAACATAGGAATATGAATAAAAGTTCCTTTCACAGAACTGCCTAATCCCAGAGAAGGTTGGGCCTTTCAGTTAAAGAACTGCCACAATTAAAATATGTGATGTTTTCACTTACATTTATGGGTTAAATGCTCCTATGTCTTACTCGATATTTCCATGTAATGTTTAACAATACAGTGAGTGAGTCAAAGTAGTCTTCAAAAATGGATTGTAAAATAGAGACTTCAGTGAGATTCAGAAGAACAAGGCATGGTTTTATGGGCTTATTCTGCTTATTGCTGCTTAGGAAAGAAAACTTTTTTTTCTTAATATTTCTTTGATGCATTACTTAACGTATTCTGATTAATTAAACAGATGAGCCAAAAAATATAAATTTTACTCTGAAAACAACTTGTGTATAAAATTGATTGCACTTATGTAATTCATTCTTTTACCAAGATAAGAAAAAAAAAATTAAAATCCAGTACTAAAATCCTTTAATAAGAATTTAGAGTGTATTTTATATTCTAAAGATACTAAGTCATAGACATTGTTCAAAAAGATATTAACTGTACTTTTTCCTGTGCTTACAAATCCAGCATGGAAATGAAACAAGTTGCAGAGTCACCAAATTGGCAGAGAAAGGCCAGCACAGGCTCATAGCCATGGCACAAGGCTGAAGCTGGACATGTTTGCCCAATATCTGCTCAGCTGAGTCATTTTGACTTGGAGCCCTGGCAGTGTAGCACTGCCAGAGCCAGTGGGAATCCTGACAAAATCATGGAACAGGTTTAGGACCTGAGAATTTCAGCTTTGGATCACGTCATGTCTGTCATATCTGTCTGTCTGTCTCCCCCTCCCTCCTCACCAAAAATAATTTTCAAGGAAAATTATTAACATCCACACCACCTACACCTATTTCCTCTCCTGCTGTAGGTCATGAAAATTTCAGTTGTCTTAGTTAATTAGCTTATCTTTCTTTTTTTCCTAAAGAACCTTTTGGCTATCTGATTTTGAAGGTGTTTTGTGTGTAGAAAATTAGAAGTCTAGCACGACACCAAGCACTGTTTAAAGAACTTGGGGAAGTCTCTTGTACAAAGGGATCTCTGAAATATTTATTATTATTATTTGCTTATAAAATTATCAGTAGTTTTTAGACTACTTTTCAGGAATCCTTTAAACTCAGTCCTAAACAATATATTTAATTATTGCAACAAACAACTACATGCAGTTCAGATGTATCAGGTGAACACAGCTTTTGTAAATTAATATTTCCTGAATCTTGTTGCTCTCTAAAATCACAATGGAGTAAATGGAAGCCACGTGGAACAAAAATGCCCAGCCAAGAACTACTTCTGAATAAATTATCCTAGGAATGTGGGGACTGCTTCAAGCTTCAGGTCTTTTCACCTAGAAATACTAGGAAATATTTTAACCATTTTTGTGACCATGTGATATTTTTCTTCACAGTTTCAGTAGTATTAAGTCCAAAAGAATAATAGAGATGGTATCTATTCATGTAAGTCATCTTCTAATTTGAACAAAATAATCTTTATATCTTGATATCATCTCCTGTGGTTAAAGCAACACTTACACTCAGATCATTAATGACGCTCATAAGGACAGATAAAGCTTATGGACCAAGTAGACAAGAGACATAAAAGGAGAGACTGGAAAGAGAGGATGGAGATATTGGGTTGTAGCAGAACCAGAAATTGGTTTTGATTTTTACATTCCTCTGACAATATTCTACTACATCACTTTTATATTCATGTAAGTGCTCTGAGGTTTCAGCTGGATTTCTTGGATGCTTATTTTAATACATGGGATAATAAAGTGGGAGATTACCTTCATGTGGAAAATTACCCAAATAGATAAAACCTCAGCCACGTAATGCCACAGAATCCATTTAAAATAATAATAATCTTAATAATTTTACATGATTACTAAAAATACATGAAAAGGTACTGAACATAAATTTTTCCCCTGCAGTATAATGAATGCAGAGAAAAAACAGGGTGTTTTCAAATCAGAACATCACTAATGTGAATTTTCACACATGTGAAAAAAAGTGTAAGCATTTGTTAATAAAATCTGGGACAGTTCACCATGGAAAACAAGATGCAGATGTTCTTAGCTGATGTAAAGGTGTTGCCATGTGCTCTGCTTGTTGTGTGTGCTCTGGGTTGCTGATTTGCACAGCTGAACTCTACCAGAATGAAATAAATGAAGATGGGGAGTGCTCCCTCAGACAATCAGAAAAGCCACTCACACACTGTTTTTGCAGGCAATATTAGTCAGATAAGTGGGCAACCGAATTGTGAAAGCCAGTTGAGACTGGAGATATTTGCAGATTTCCATTGTGTAACAGAAAAGGAATAAACTCTTTGCTAAGCCCCCTGATAAACATGGAAATTTTTCTATGGATGCAGTCACTTGAGTGGTGCAGGATCTACAGCTACATAAAAATAGATACAGAAATCATTACAATGAAAACTTGTGAATTTTTGTTCAACTCTTCTGTCAGTTTTTGCTAGTATCACATTTCTTATAAGGTAGTTTTGTTACAGGATGTATAATGAAGAACATGTTAAAAAACATTTGTTTTATTTGCTTCATGATTTGGGGATTCTCCTGATTGTTTTAATGCTCTATTCAAAAGCATCATGCACACAACATAATTCAATGTTGCAACTTCTGATTCTTGAACAAATAAAAATATGAAAGCCTTAAATGTTAAAGGATCTGCTGATTAAGCCAGAGCTTCCAGGGCTGATAGCTGTGCATATGCACATTATCCTCTGAAAGCAAAACCCTATCCAGATTGTGGAATGCCAAATTTGTGTATGTGTACAAGTGCTGAGAAGGTAGATCATCTCATTTTTTATGTAAAATTAATATTTCATAAACAAATGTCCAGCTTTGTCTTTATTGTCAAGGAAGTTCTGCAGCAACCAAAAGTAAACTTTAAACCCAATTACAGTCAAACAAATTGTTTCTATCTGGAGTAGTAAAAGCCAGGGTCTTCATTATTATGGGAAAGAATCTACTCATAAAAGAGATTTAATATCATTTCCTAACTGATTGATGACAGAAAACTTGGTAGAGTGAATTTGTGAAGTCACTTTCTATTTCTTACCTTTATTGATGGCTCCTTGGGATAGAAAAAAACCTGACTTTATCATATTCTAATCCCTTGAACATTCAGCTTTCTTTTAGAAACAACTTCTGCATGTTTTAACCTTGGTTTTGAGAATTTCTGAATGATATTGGATGTAAAAGTTATCTTTGTATGTAAGAATGGGAAGGACAGAGAACAAAATAGTGTCTCTGAAAAATTTGAAATATCAAGATATAGGGGGAAATTTTTCAATATGATTTTTTAAATAACATTAAAACATTAACATTAAAACATTAACATTATTATTTTTAAACAACAAAAAAAATCATTGCAATAGACTAAACAAGTCTGTTTTGACTGAAAATACATTGTTTATTCATGCTGATGAAGTGTTCTTTATAAAGAGGTTAGAGAGGCTGTTAGCCCTTAGCCTCTTATCTCAGTCTTGCTGGGGTTTACGAGTGGGAATCTCAGTTATTGTGTTTTTGACGTTGAAGTATTTTTTCCATTTTCAAAATAATGATGTTGATCAAGCTGTGAGGTTAGTTGATGACAGTAAAATGTATTGCAATCCCTTTGCAATATTCTTTTTATGATTAGAGGAAAGCCAAACATGGATGTCTTTATGAATGAATAGAGGTGTTTTCAGTGTGCCAACACTCATTCTAGCAGGTGAACTCAGACTGGAATATTCTCTGTAACATGTTCTTAAATGCCACATCAGCTTCCTTACCACCATGACAAATGCTACTTAAAAGTCTGAAAAAAGTGTGTCTTTGCCTACCCTTTGGAATGTATGTGTTGCTTTTACATTTTCATCCTTCATGCACATTTGACATATGCAGCCAGTGGTGTTTTGCTCTCTTCTCCTAAAAATTAAATAAACACTGGCAATTAGTGATCTTGGTTTTTCTCCCTTTCAGCTACTGACGAACTATAGGACTCAACTTTATTCATTTTTGTATCTCTTAAAAAAAAAAGTGTATTATTTTCAGTACAATACAAAAGTAATACAAATGCCAGTTTTGAATTATGTGTAATTTTCATTTGTACCTGCCAGGCATTCCACCTGAATTTTCTTTTGTTTTTAAAACACTTCAAGTGATTTTTATTTCTTTTTGTTACAGGTTTTCTGAACTCTAAAGAACCAACAACAACAGAAACAAAAATACCCTAAGCAGTGCTCTAAGTTGACATTTAGTAAACCACAATTGCTGCATTTCATCAAGGACTTAAGCTTAATATAGAAGATAATGTAAGAACAATGCTTTTCCACTGCTTTTTACTTATAAAACTGTTGATTACATATTTAAATGTCTGTTAGTACTCTCTAATGTTTCTGGTAGTGAAGGCATATTTGATTAGTGCTTTCATTAATTTAAAAAAAATTCA
>VZTT01024849.1:72906-88034 GCA_013400855.1 Buphagus erythrorhynchus | reverse complement strand
TCCTCCTGGATGACAGATGTGGTTCAGTTGAAGCAGTGCTCCTGTAGAAGGGTGCAGTTTTCCTCCAAAGGTCCAGCGATGATGTGGAAAAGGTCCGATTTTCCTCTGGGATCCAGTGGAAAGGGCTGCCTTCGTGTTCCAAACCCCAGTTTTTTATCTAGGTAGGAAAGGCTTGGCTCCTCCCCCTGGCTGGAGCATCTCCCAATGGGATGATGTAATCTTATCAGTCACACAATAGGACTTAATGGGCCATTAACAGAATATATCTTCTGGAGGAAGGATGGGTTGTGAAAAGATAACGATGATCATCCCCCTGATTTTATCAGATGGCCCATCAGCACAGGTTATCCCCACAGAGATAAGGATCACCACCCCTCCCACATTTCAACAGATGGTGATAGAATACACATTTTTGCATTGTACCCCAGGACACCACTGCATCTTGGCAGCTCTAGTGCTTAGTGACTGGAGGACAAAGGGATCTGAGACCTGAAGCACATCAGGGGATTAATCTGTTAGATTGAGCTTTGATAGCATTGCAGGGGGCCATCCCAGTGACAGCAGTGAACTTGCTAGAATATAAAAAATCACTGTATGAAACCTTACTGTCAAGGGTGCTCTCTGTGGTCAGTCTTCTATTTGTCATTCAGGCTTCCCTGAGCTTTCCTTGAATGCATAAAAGAGATGGCACTGCAGGAGAAAGAGAAAACAGGTGATGCTGGATACGTGTCTCCATTGTCTATTGCAGAGATGTCTAATTTTTCCACATGGATTATGTATTTATAAAATAGATTATGCCACCCACAATGCTAAATACTCTGAAACAGGCAGCACATTAAGCTTTGGACTTGATTCAATCTGGAAAATTATATGTGTTGGCCTATGCAAGCATATTTATTTATATGTTATCATGTATAATATGTATGTACCAGTGGCATATGTATTTAAAGATATGTATGTGGTCGAACACATATGCATGTGGGTAAACTTACATTTATGAAACCTGCAGATTGAATCAAGCCATCAGTACAATACCCTGTTTCTTTCAGAATTATGTGAGAAAGAGGAGACCTTATATNATATATATATATACACACATACATGTGTGGTAACATCTGCTTTTGCCACCCACTTGAGAAATTAAAATACAAGAGAAGGGAAGAAACATCTGTCTGCTGGAAGGCATCCACACAAGCCTTGTGTCCCTGAGCAGCCCAGAGCAGGAGTGTGGCACACGTGGCAGCTGCCCAGTGGGCAGCACTGCACAGCAAAGCAGGAATGTGCTCCCTACAGAGGAGGAGCCAGAGCTGTGGGAAGCTTCCTTGGTGCTCATGGCCACAGCTCATGCCTGGAACCATCAAAACGCTGGGGCCACTGGGCTTGGCTGCTGTAGGGTTGTAACTCAAGCAATGCAAAGTGAGAAAAAGGAGTTAAATTCCGTGGGACAGTCAGATTGCCCTTTCAGTCACTGCTGCTGTGAAGTTCATTTCATTAATAGTTACCTGTGTCTTGCTAGAACCAATCTCTTGGGTTTGTTGTCCTTTACTGTCACAAAAACCAGCACAAAGCCTTCCTTTGTCATTTTTCTGTCAAACTTAATCTAAAATAACATTTTTGGACCACTTTGGTGCTTTTGAATGTATTCTTATGTTACATATTCATGGAAGGAGGGATAAAGAAGGAGCAGTGTGGGACAAGTGGCATCAGTGACCCATGCATTGTATTGTTATATTAATTGGGTATGCACATCAGTACCCAAAGGCTCATTCTCAAGAGAAAGCCTTTTGCCAGTGAAATCTGTGCTCCTGCAGAACATGAGTGATGTCTGCTGGTGTAGAACAAGTGGTTGAGACTATTCAAAGTAGGGGAGGAGATGAGAGAATATAAAAAATATTCTCCTGGTCACCTGCGTTGACAATTCTGTGATGTACATTTACAGGTCAAATTCCTTCTGGTGAAAGAAATTCTTATTTTTAAATTTTTGTTAAAGAGATCTTCTCAGCATCTTCTACTGACCCTGGAAAACAGGATAATTCGCTTGTGCTCTATTTAATAATAGAGATAGATAGATAGATAGATAGATAGATAGATAGACAGACAGACAGACAGACAGACATAGATATATATTCTCTGCTTTGCTGTAATTATAACATTAAGTTGGGAATTGCAGTTCTGAATATTACCTTTATATTATTTGGCCATATTTTTTGATAAGTAAATGTGATCACAATTGTGATTTTACAGTTGAAATAAAGCTGAAAAATACTTCAAGACTATTCTCTAAACCTCAATAGCCCTTTGCATGTTTCTGCTGTGCAGGATGTGAAAAGGGACTGTGGAAAACCATGTATTTTTCAGACTCAGTGACATATGTTACTGTTCTTGAAACTGATGGTTGACTTACCAGCCTGTTGTCTAAAAAGTGTTTGATTTGCTCTCCTTGCCACTGTTGTGGAGTTTGTTTTTGGAGCATCTTTAAAAATTTATTGTCAGTGACAATTCTACATCCTTGTGTAGCCATTCAAAGTTAGGTTTGCTCTGAGGCCCTTCTGTAGAACAGCACTGATTAAAGGTCTGTCCCAGGGTGTCTATTTGGTAATAAATAAATCTGGCCACAACTCTAAATCCAGGCACTGGAGGTGTCTTCAGATCCTTGTGTTAATGTAGTATTAACTTTCCTGAGATGTCTTATAGGTCCTGGAGTGCTTTTTTTAATTGGAGTAGAATAGGCAGCTCCAATTCCCAGGCTAAGCACTTGAGGCATGTTCTGTGCCCGTGTCCTTGCTGGCACGGGACCTTTCACTTTTGGGGACTACAGCCTGTTTTCAGGACATATGTGATGAGCCAGGTACATTAATGGGACTGGCTGTGATGTTCTTAGCAAATTTTCAGGCTCATTCTCTTCCACAGGGGAAATATTATTTGGCCATAGCACATAAAATAGATCCCTAGTGTTAGACCTCAGAGGATTTGCTTCTAATGCTTCAATCACAGCAGACCTTTACTAATGTGCAGAAGTTCTATTCAGTTTGTGTCCAAATGAATTTGTTGAAGGCCTCTAAAGCCCTTTCCCTGCTTAGATTTTCTTTTTTATTCCACATTAGAAGATAAACAGGTAGACTATACCATTTCAGACTCATTGCTACATCTTGGTGCTGAAAGCTGAGGCAAGATTTTTTAATAAATTTTGACAAATAGATATTAGCAGAAGAGATAGGCTTGTAAATATTCTACAAAATCCAACTTTTTACAATGAGCTGTGATGGTTGAATATTGAATTTGTAGATAGTAGGTCTTAGACTGGCTGAAAGAATCACAAAAATGGGCAAAATGTGAAAATTTCCCAGTAGTATTTATTTTTCCTTTATATTCTAGCCATTCAACTTACTCTGCAGGGTACACTGCACTTACAGTGCAACTGCTAAGTTTTACTTTCTGAATGAGCTGATGTGTCAAACATCTGATGGGTTAAGATTTTCTTCATAATTTTACTGTAAGCTGGCCAGACATTTTGCTGAGCAGATGAATATGCAAATCTAATTGTATGCTGGAATGTGGGGGGTTTATTTTATTTTATTTTAGATCTGCCATCACCAAGTAAGATCTCTGTTGCAATAGTGCACTGATTGCTCCATTGAGTCCTTGCCATTCTGTCTTCAGCTGGCTACTTAAGCAAAGGGTTAATTCAGTTTTGGTTCCTTACTCTGTCATTGCTGCTTCTTTCCTTTTCTCTGTGATTTAAACAGAATACTTCAGCCTCTCAGCTGTCAATCTGTCAGTTTTCATGAGTGCTAAATACACTAGGGAAAAAAAAGCAATTTATTACATTTTCACAACTGAGGAAGAATGGATGGCTCAGGAGATTGGTAATGAGCCTGGATGCTGAAGTTACAGATCCTGCACAGAGCTACACATGCTACTATCAAATTCAAAGATACATCTGCAGAGACATTGCACAGATTGCACCAAAGGAGCTAAAGTTGGAATGCTCTTGATGGGACATGATTTTCTTGTACGTGATTGCAGTAAATTTAAACTGAAACCCCTTGAAGTCCAAGTTTAACAAATGAAATTCTTGCCATGGGTGCCTCTCCAAGCTGTTCTTTCAGCAATCTACTGCAGATGGATCTAGTGCAGAGTCACTTTTCTCTTCTTGGCTTCAGCTTTTCTTAATAGTCAGGTCTCATACAATGTGTGACATAAAGGTGATTATTTAGAATATTTTGGTAAATTGTATGATGGCATAGAGCAAGTCCAAACGAAAGATGTGAGACCAGACTTCCACTCATAAATAATAAAAATAATGCTTCAAAGGAAACTTTTAATTATTTCTTTTTTTCTGTGGAAAGTTGAGTTCCAATATCTCCAAGACTTTTTTGGATCATTTTATTGGAAGTTTTATGCCTAAATATGTCTAACAGGAAAAAAAAAATCATTCAAAACCAGAGTTTGCAGTGGGAAGCTGTTCAAACAAAAAAAAACCAAAACAATGGTGGTCTCTTGCACCTGGAGAATCTTCAGCAAATGTTTTTTGAATTGCACTGCTTGTTTCACTGAAATTTAATGATGTCCAGGCTCCAGTTATTTCAATCCAGTGATATGAGGCTGAACGAAATTTTGATTCAAAATTAGGAGTGATGGGCCACTGTGAATGCAGAGAATAAATCCTGTGTCTCATAGGGAGTATGCAGTATTCACTGGCCATTCTGAAGTATTTGTTTATATTTCACTGATTTATCTAGGGTTTTGTGAAATTAAAAAAAGGTTAAAAATGAATAGATGTGAGGGTAGCTTTTTTGATTATAAGTGTATGACACTCTCTTAACAGGAGCTTTCAAGTGTTTTAGCACCTTTTTTTACTTATAACTAATTAAGCAACATGGATTTTTCCTAGATAATAGATTTAGAGTGCATGAAAGCTAAATAATACTCATATGCTGCTATTTTCTATCACCTGAAGCAATTCTCTACCAAAAAACAAAACAGAAAAAAACCCCACAACCCTCCCAAAAAGCAAAAAAAAAAAACCCCAAAATAATGGTTAAAAAAAAACAAAAAAACACCAGAAAAATCCTCACTGCAAAAAAAGAAAAACCTGACCCCAAAACCCTTCTGCAAAACCCTCTTTACTCTTGTAGGATGCATGGACATCTATTGCCTTGTGAAATATCTGATAGGACAAGATGTTCAATTTACAGCATTTAAACCTGAATCCTGGTAAATAAAAAATAAAGGAGCTGCTTTCAATAGCACTGATTCCCCAGTTTAAAGCTGAATTTTGAACTAAGGCTGTCCCAGCAGTTTACTCTCATACAAGACACATGCAGCTGTGCTTGAACAGGGTAACCTTCAATGATGTTTGTAATTTGGTGTGGAAGGGACTCAGGAATACACTTAACCTCCTAGAAAGGTAAATCCCTGAGGGATGGATTAAAGGTGTCCACTCACAGCTAATGTGAGTATTTCAGTGCTTTTTACACATTTGTCTATTCTACAGACTTTATCTGTATTTATTTTATTTCTGCAAGCAAAAGATGACAAAGTTTTGGCATTTATTAGCTATCAATAGATAAGAGTTCGCTCGTAATTTTTATATGTACACGGACACAAGGACTATAAGGAGTCGTACACAGGGAGAAAAAAAGAAGAATTTAGCTTTCTGGAATCTAAAATGTATTGAGATTTGACACTTCCAGTTCAGCCTATTGGAATACGTGATTCAGTTCTGTTCACATACAAATGTAATGAAGGTGATTATTTAGAGATCTTAGTTTATAACTAAGTGCTCTGCTTCTCAAATTCCTAGGCATTATTTCCTTGTACTGTGGATACTATTTGTATCTCCATAAGTCATGCTTAACTGGTGATTAAAAACTTTCAAGAACAGCATTTTTTTCCACTTTTAATCAAAGTGACATTTATATTTTCAAGCCTATTCTCAG
This sequence comes from Buphagus erythrorhynchus, assembly GCA_013400855.1. Classification (NCBI taxonomy): domain Eukaryota; kingdom Metazoa; phylum Chordata; class Aves; order Passeriformes; family Sturnidae; genus Buphagus; species Buphagus erythrorhynchus. The sequence continues at coordinate 82,092 of VZTT01024849.1, read as the reverse complement.
TCCCTAATACTTAAAAGTTAATGTGAGAACATATTATTTTCTGTATTTATTTTTTTAAAGTTAATAATAAATTTTAAATTATCAACAAAGTGACATACCAAGTGAATAGCACATCGTACTTTGGAGTTATGTGATGATGTCTTTGCATATATATTTTTGAATGAATCACTTGTTTATCTATGTTTGTTCAGCTAAGCATAGGCATATCTATTTGTGTTTGACTATATCTAGAAACACATATGCATATACATTAAAGTGCAGATTTGTTCCTCAACATGTTGTATGGATCATGGCTGATGATAACTTGTTTGTCATATAGAGGGGGAGCTACTGGTGATATTTGAACCTTGTTTTTCCTCCACATAGAGCTTTTTGACAGAAAGAGACTAAAAACTTTTGCTTATGACCATCACTTACAGTTCTGAGGTTACCTGGTATAAATTACATTATAATTTAAAAAGCTATTGCTTGTAACTGGCACAATCCTGTAGTTGTGGAAACAGGCATGAATGAATTTCAGAACTGTCACTGGCTTAATGATTACAGACTGAAGCTGCTTTTATTTCACCATCCTTGCCAGATCCACTCTTTTTATCCAAGGGTTTGAAAAGAATGATGTTGCCATAATTACAAACTACCTGACAGATGGTACAATGGCAGTGACGTATCATGTTTTACTAATGTGTTTCTTTATCAGATGTTCACACCAGAAGTATTTACCTTTATATAACACTGACATCAATTGTGCAGGCTGCAAAACAGATTTATTCCTCTGAAAAAGTATTTCTAATAAAATGAATACAGTGATATTTGGAACTGCAACCTTGAGGCATGTATTCTGTACCAAAAACCTTAATTAATTAATAGCTTAGCTTGACTTGGTGTGATTTTTTCAGCACAATTGCTAACAAAAATAATCAAGTATATTACCAATTGCAGTAAAATAAGTACTATTAAATTCAGTTTATGTGTTTTGTGGTAAAATCAAAACCTTGGCATGGTTTTGATGAAACCTACTGAGAAACCTCATAGGATGGGAACCACAGGATTTCCTCTGATCAGTCCATTAATAATATCAGATTAATCAATCTTTGGTTAGCTAAACATCAGAATAGAACTAATTCTGAACATCTTCCCTCACCTTCTGGTGAGGAAAACATTGCAGATATTCAATGGATGAATAGATAAATTTCATCAGAAAAATCTTGGCTATGTTTCCTTCAGACTTGGTACCATTTTTCTCCTTACTTGGACTTTTTTTGCTTGCATCTCAGTAGATGATTGACCCCTAAAGTGCTGTTCTATTTTGAATAGCAAATTAATGTCAATTAAAAAAAAAAACCAAACAATTTTTGTGGAGAGAATGTATATCACCTTCATAATTTTCTGAGTTTAGAAGAACAATATTTTGGAGTTTTCTCCCTGACTTTGAGCACTCTTCACTAGTTTTGAAAAGACACACTGTGTTCATTTCATGTAATGGATTTTACTTATCATTGCATTCCTTTTCTGTACTCTTAGCATAGAAACAATGCTGTTTCCACCAGAAGATCTTTGAAGTAGAGACATGTGTTTTTACTGTTGTCAGAAAGAAAACCTAATGCAATCATCTATATGTACAAGCATGTATAGAATTGATCACAAAACTGGGCTGTTATTCCTTTATTCTCAACCTGTGAGAGCTTTTGCATGCTACTTCATAATTACTGATTGGTTTGGTGTTTAATTACTGTTTGCTTTGCCTTTAGGTGTTTGAGCTAAGCTGCTGGTTTACAGGGCTACATGTTCTGGAATATCCATAATTATGTTTTTAAGTTATCCTCTATTAAGCTACATGTTCAATATCCAATTGTAATATAACTTATAGAATAGGAGAAATAAATGTATCTTTTCGGATAAGGCATTTTTTAATACACAGCTGACTTATTAAAATCTTGGCATGTTTAGGCTTTATCTGTGTAGTTTGGAAAGATCTAAGTCATGCAACTCACTATATGCTCAGGAATCAGAGTGTGAAAGCATGAACAGCTCAGGTTCTGTACATAGGGAAGGCAATGGTTTTCCATTAGTACATTTATTTATTGAGATTCATTTTCCTTATAGAAGTGCTAATTACGTCTGTGAGTGTTCAGACATTAGGAGTGCATTAAAAATCAATAACTAATTAAAATCTTCTTGTAAGAAAATGTTTAACAGGTAAGAATTGTTAGATGGAGCTCCTAATGGGGCAGGTTTTATTAGATATATGAAGAACTGGAGCCTGAGCCTTGCTTCAGTTTTGGCCCTAAGCCAAAAGACAAGTTAATACCCCTCAGACCACTGATCTGCCCCCACTTGCAGATTCCTTATTAGCTGCAAATTTTTACATGTGAAGGGTAAATAACTTATCAGCAAATGGGGACCATACCAAAGATGCTTTTTTGTTACTTGTACCAATCTGAAGAGTGTATTGTAGTCAAAGCAGAACGTGGTGAGCTTTAAAAATAACTCTTGTCCTCCAAAACAGTGCAAAGATGATTTCTAACACAGCATGGGTGCTGGCTAAAACACAAGGTGACTCACAAGAGACTATGTGAAGTCCTTACATAAAAGTTATTATTCTTAAAAATGGAACTGGGAAGAGATGATTATCAAAACTAAAGCAGACAAAAATCTACTTGTGGCTTCCAACATCTTTCCCAAGGTGCCTGGTGAAATTTGGTTCTGCAAATGCAGTGGGGTTTGTTTCAAAACATTTTATTTATCAATTAAAAATATTTTACTCCAGGCAGTCTTATTCTATTTGAATAATTTAGCCTTTTAAACCTCAATTATAAGTTTTAACAAAGTAAATCAATAGTAATTGGTAGATTATTATTTTTCATAAATTCTGTAATTATACCTCCTTGATTTAGATACAATCACAAGGGAGGTAGGACAAGGTATTTGTTAAATAAATGTTATGTAATTGAGGTGTTTCCCTGCAAGTTGTTCAGCTGCTACATTTGCAAAAGTCACATATGATAGATTTGGGTTGTTTTAATTTTGTTGTTGGTATTTATATTCTTTGTAAGTTTGTAATTTAGCTTGTCATCCAAGGTAACTAAAGCATAGTTGGTTTGTCAGCTCTTTAATTTTTCTTGGAATTCTCTGTCTCCTCATTTGTTTGCAGCTTTTTCATGGAACATGAGTTACATACTTTGTATCTCTTTCACACAGTGCAAGATCTAATTAGCTCATTCTTAATAGTGAATAATTAGTGATGCTTTTAATAGATACATAAATATTTGAGAGGGAAATATTACAAGAATAGGAGCTTTTTATATAATGTTTTGACATGAAAACAAACCTGATAGTAATGGGAGTGTATGAGTAATTTCATGAACTCCTATAACAAAATTTAACCTGTGGTCATCTCTATAATGGAGCTGGTTTAATTTCTTTCTTCTTCTCAGTCTACAGAATTGGTTTCTTTGGTTTCCCTTGTATAATGTGATAGTGGTGCTCTGGATAAGTGCTTCCTTGGGCTTTGAACAAAACTAAGGTTCTATAATGACTTGTACTTTAAATGTAGTGTCGTGCTAAAAATTTGGGCTAAACATTTGGCAGGGGGAAAAAGCAGTCTGTTTTTAGGAGCACCATGAATGGTGCCATGACAAGGACATTAGGAGCCCATGCTGAATTGTGGCACACAGCGTTTTCCCCCCACTTTATCTACAGAGCATGATGTCACATGGTCTGGAATATCCCTTTGGTCCCTTTGGGTCACCTGTCCCAGCTGTGTCCCCTCCCAGCCTCCCAAGCACCCCCAGACTCCTCACCAGTGTGGCTGTACCAAAAGCAGAGAAGGCCTTGGCTCTGCTCAGGAGCTGCAAAAACATTCTGTGTTACAAACTCAGTGTTCAGCCCAAATCTACAGCTCAGCTCCACATGTGCCACCGTGAGTTACATTGACCCTGTCCCAGCCAAAACCAGCTCAGGGGCTCTCAGGGCTCACTCTGTGCCACAGAGTGGATGGAACATTGGCTCCTGAGGCCTCCAGGCTCTGTGCCAACACTCGTGACTACCAGTTTGGCTGGAGTCTGAGTGAAGTCCACCCTGTGATAAGAGGTGCCCCCCCAGCACAGCTGCTTTCCTGCTGGAGCAGCAGTTCCTGCAACCCAGCAAGGCTGGACCATGGGTCCATCCCGGTGGGGACCTTGGGCTGGCGTGCCTTGGAGTGGTTATATGCACAGACACAAATTTATATCCAAATCTGTGGTGAGGACCCCAGGACAGCAGACACCTCTGCACAGGGGGAGCCCAGGCAGCCCCAGACCTTCCCTGGCTGCCAGGGTGCTGTGCTGGCTGTGGCAAGGTGGCTTCCACAGGCAGGGGGACACCAGCCATGAGCCAGCTGTGACTTCTTTTATTTGTTTTTTTTTCCTGGAGGATGGTCACACATGATTATTGTTATAATTTTAATATATAGCCACAAAGTCTGACTAGCTATACAATTGGAATGCAGTATATTTCATGTGTTTTATACCAGGCAGGTGTGACAGGATACTGTACCATTGTGAACAATTTGTCTATAACCGAATCATGTTGAAAGGTTTTTCCTCTAACTAATTTAATGTTGTGATTCAGAATACAGAATGGAATGTTTGACCATGTATTTTTTTATTCTTATAGCTGCCAGAAATGATCCCAACTTTCTCTTTATGACTGCCCATTTACCTTTTGAATGACTGTACCTTTCCCTCGTGGGGAAAGGAAATGGGGTGCTTATTTATGACAGGAATCTGTTATGAATCCTTTTGTTCTCCATGTGCATTTCAGACTGAATTCTGAAGTAACCTTAAAAATTAAAGAATGTTGTACTTAAGTCTTAGGTTCATATTTAGAGGTCACAGACTGTCAGAGAATTATTTATCTTTAAATATATTTTTATTTATATATTTTTTTATTTATTATTATTTAAATGATGTATTTTATTTTCTTTTATTTGTATTATTTTACTATCTTCTGATCCTTGTTGTGTTCTTTGTGTTAGACTTGGGTTATTTTTGTAAATGATAGGGAGAAAAAAAAGGCAATAAAACCCTTAAAATTATTTGCAGAGGTCAGATTATAAACGTTCATTAAGTCATTAATTTCATTTTCTGGTAACAAAAAGGTACAATAAATCACTCTATAATGTGGAGCATAGTCCTTGCAGCATCAGCTTAGCATTCCTCAGTGAAATGTCCCATTTTCTCCCTTTCTTTTGTAGGTCACCAGTGGGACTTCTAGCTTAAAATTAGTTATTATAGAGGCAGAGCTATTGGGAAATCATGGATCTGATGAAATTATAAATTTCATAATGCTGTACTGCCACATGCTGTTCTGATATGTGGAAGTGTATTGATTTAGATATGCTTTATTGCTGGTGTTATGTGTCCCTAAATACCAAAAGCAATCCTCTATCTTTTTAAACATTTTATGAATTCAGATCTAACAATTTTGGCAAAGAGAAGAAAATGTGTATGTTTAGTTAGAGTAGATGATGAGGTAAATGTGAGGGAAAGAGTGAAAAACATAGGCAGGACTGGAGAAAAACTGACAGTTGTTGGAAAGGAATAGAAAAAAGAAAAGTGGAATGTAAACAAGGAAAAGACCAAAAATACGCTGTCGAAATTAATTTTAAAAATTTCTTTCAAATGTTGCAATTACAAGTCAGTAAATGTTCCTTTCTTAGGGGAAGGAGGATGTAGATAAGTGACTGCCCAAGCACACTCACAGGCCTTCAAGGTGTCTTGATATTCCATTCTATTTATCACTCAGAGCACGTTGGTAACGTGAAATCAAATGCTCTAATGTTCCAGTATATAATTTAATTTGTGTTCTTCAGAAGAAATACATAACAGAATAAAAGGCTTCATTGAATAAAATTGAAAAGGGAAAGAGGAGTTCTGAGGATTTCTGCAAATATTAGTGTAGAATCTTGGTGCACATGAGGTTCAAGCCTGTGGAATGGAAAACAGGGAAGCTCTTGGCCACTGTGCACTGCTGTCTTCAAAATATGTCCCCAACATGCTGCAGTGTTTCAAATAGATGTTTTTTGTTGTTTTTTTATTGGGTTTTTTTTCTGTTCTCGTGTGTTGGTTTTCCTAGGATTAGATTCTGCAGTATCTAGAAGTGATTTCTACAAAATCAGAACTATATATCATGGAATTTAGAGAAGGCACCTGCCCCCATCCCAGGAAAATGTTTTTGTCTTGGTTTCCATTTGAAAAGTACTTAGGACATTATGGGTAAGGTCCTGTGTAGTAGTGCTGAAAAATGACACCCCTTGAATACTGAAAGGAAGCTGGGGACTGATGGGTGGGACAAAGAAAGCAGATGGTGCAGTGCTGGAGGCAGTGATCCTCCAAGCAGGTGCAGGGGTAGCCAGAAACTGAGAGGAGGTGGGTGAATTTTTTGACCTGTGCTGTGGATTTTCCCTACCACTGATGGTACAACTTTCTGATGGTACTACAACTTCCAGCACTATTTTCACAGCTTTGGTATAAATTGGAACTCCATCTCCTCTCTTGCTTTGGCAGGAGATTACTGAGTTTTTAAACACCAAACTTGAGGAGCACCGAGCTGTCTCTCACGGCCAGGACAAGTTGTCAGGGTACACTTTCCTCTGGCAGCCTGGCAGCCTCACTATAGCTCTCCTTTACTCGAGTTTATTGCAGGCTTTTGGACAGAAACTTGGTCTTCATGGAAAGTGGCTTTTAAAGTTTTTTCACTGGCTGGAGCTTTCAAAAGTTCTCGTCTAGGATTTCAGTTGAACAGTTGAAAAAATGTCATGTTTTCAGGACTTAGGGGAAAGACTTTCCTCTTCCCATCTTTTGGGGGCAAGAGGGAAAAAGGCAGGTATGGGAAGCAGAGTTAAATCATTTAATTCATATAAACTATAGGACTTGTTTGACCTTTTTTCCCTTTTCTAATGCCTGCCTTGCACATATTTGTGAAGATCTACCCTATGTAAAAGAGATGAGCAGGAGAAGATCTATGCATAGGGAAGGTCTGAGCATTAAGTCTGATTTCAGGACTTAGGCAGGATACAGAAAAATATCTATATTTTGGGCTCTGGCTTCCAGAGAAATGTTCATCCAACACTTAGAAGATTTTTCTTTATTTTTACTTATTCACAATATTCTAGGACATTGAAAGAACAGTCATCTGCTCTAAGTTTGCTTTTGTGTTAAACCATCTCTATATTGTTTAAAGTATATGAATTTGGAAAAGCAACAGAATAATAATTGGCCATAATTTGTAACTTTTCCAGAATTCCAGCAGTAGGAAAAGCCACAGAGAAATCATTCTAATGTGAAGACAACTGCTGTGCTGGAATTTGATGATCTGTAAGATTTCTTCCAACTCCAGGCATTCTATGCTTTAGGTACTTCAGGATTTGACAAGATATCCACCCATTTTATTAATTTTGGCAGATATTATGTCTGTGTTGCATAACATCCTCTAGGAGCTGACAATGATTAACATTTTGTATTGCATTCTTGAAAACAGTGTAAGATTATTCCTTTAATTCTGATACCATGCCAGAAAAGTCTTTGTTGGCTGCTAAACTGTAAAAAAAAAGTGTCAGTGTTGTGATCCTTCTCTCCTTAGGGAAGATGGCATCCTCTGTTCCCTTCTATTCAGAGTACTGAGGGAAGCCAGTGATTCAGCACCCTTTGACTGAAACTGAGAATAATCTCTATCTAAAATATTTAGTTCCCAGTGCAGAGGTAACACAGAAGTCTGTGAAGCTTCTGAGTAATGATTTGTATGACACAGGGACCTATTTCTTTGGAGCCAGGTGAGCCACAGGTGTGTACATGTGGGGATAGAGAAGGTGACATGCCACAGCTGTTGAGTGTCACTTGTCAAAAAATCTTTGAAAATTCAGTCCTCAGCAAACTTAAACATTCTCCAGACCTGAGCACAGTGGAACCAACTGGTAGGATTATTTTCCTTTCTGCTTATTATTGAAAACAATGTACATTTGGCTTCAATGGCATTTGTCTTTGTCCTTCAGTCTTTATTTCTGTTCCAAAATACTTGAGATTTTAGTTCAAGTTTCTATATATTTAATTTTATGGTATCTAAATATCTTGCTAGAGTAACTGGAAAAGGGCACTAACAGCTCTTAAAAATAGAAATAACAACAAACCCAGAATATCTGTATACATATAGCTCTGGAAGGAATAGAGCTTTGAGTGCCTTTTTAATATTTAACAAGCCATTTTGACGTATCTTATTAGGCTGACCTAGAACAGCTTATTCATACAGATTCAACATTAATAATTAATTCACCCTGGGAAGAAATAAAAAAATAAAACACCTAAATGCATAAAGAGTTTAGAGTCCTGGTTTTGCTGATAATCTTATAGGACAAGGTCTTACTTTTCATATGATCACTGCATTTTCCTGTCAGAAATTCCATTAACTTTAATAGATATTCTTGTGATGCAAAGTATTGGTGCTTGTAAGTGGACCTGACCTGGATTTAAAAGTCATTCCAATGGCTGTACCTTCATATGATATAAGTACCTAAGAGCCCTCAGTTTAAAATTAAGTGTGAGTATGCTCACCAAATTCATTATTTGTTATTTGTTATGTCTTTATTTCTTACATTGAGGAAGTGCATGAAATCTTTATCCAAACCTATGTATTAGGTACAGGAAGAAACAAGGTTCACTTAAAGGAATTTGTAATCTGTATAAAGTCAAAGAGGTAAAAAGGTGCAGCAATATAATGAATTCACTTCTTGCTGATATCCAACAGATCAGTATTAGAGCTGGAAGGGCAGCTTCATTTTTCACTATTCCTTTATATTAGGCTAGGCAGCATTGAGAGATATGACCTTGCTGGAAGATTTCTTTGGATCTTTTGGGGTTTTTTTCCATGTAAGAATAAGATTGCATCTAGTATGTTCTGTGATGAAAAAAGTAAGCAATCTTTAATCTTTCACTCATCAAAAAGCATTCAAATATCAAACAAAGGAATCACATATTGGATGAGATTTTCAAATGGCATTAGTTTTATTAAGTATGTTTACATTTTATGCTTGCTCTTCCTGAGGTCATTTTCTGCTAATTTTCACATTCTCAATTCTTCCAGCTGGTGAAATTTCCTAAAGCAGACAGAAAGTTTTACACCAGTTAACAACAAAAACAAAAACAAAAACAAAAA
>VZTT01024849.1:57812-72880 GCA_013400855.1 Buphagus erythrorhynchus | reverse complement strand
TAAAAAAAAAAAAAAAAAAAAAAAAAAAAAAAAAAAAAAAAAAAAAAAAAGACAAAGGAAAAGTACAGATGGACAAACACTAGTTATTTACCCAAGTAAGTCACAAATTGCTTCACTGAATGCATTCTTGAACTGCACTCTATAAATAGTGGAAGCATTTAGCCCTTGATGTTTGAGTGGGTTTTGAATATTTGTAAGAATGGCTAGAGATTTCCTGGTAAATATGAAGAGGGAAGGTTTTGCAGCATATCCCTGAAGACAAATATAGAGAAATCAGGACTTACATTCTGTGGGCTGTTTGCACTTCTTTGTTCAGAATTTCTTGTGTACTCATAGACTCATATTTCATGTATATTTTATATTGCATATATTTTCTATATTATATAGCTGTCTGAATATCTATAAAAAGATAAATATTCAGCAAGCTTTTTGTATATAATTTTAACAAAACTACATCAAGCAGTCTGCTTGTACAAAAAAGTGTTCAAGGGTGCTTTATTTCTTCTGTGGTTTCTGGTGATGAACATAAATTGGTCATGCTCTGTTTTGTGCATGTTTGGATGTCACTGGAAATATAATAGAGCTTAGCTACAATTTATTTTTTCCCCTCTCAGGAAGCTTTTCAGTAATGCCAGCATAATCTTTTTATAAGATTCTCGTGTGCCCTCTAAACACTAATCAGGGGTCACATATCATGTGTTTTCTGACTCCTTAGGTCAGAAGATCTGAATTAAGATTGTCTTCTAGTGTTAGAGGATGTAAGAAAAATTCAGAATTACTGTAAGGCAGTCTGTTCTTGAGTCTAATCACTTCTGGAGTATTGTTGATCTAAGTGTTGTTTGTAACACCAGCTGTACAGCTGCCAATCCTGCTGTGGAAATGAGATACTTCAACTCCAGGGGTGGCCCAGGAATTGTCAAGTAAACACACAGAAGAACTTGCAGTAGAGACTAAAACATAAGTGAGTTACATTGTCTTTGATCATTTCAGTTATTCTAGTCCTTTCAGCACATACAATTCCACATCTCAGGATACTCATAGCATGAAATAATATTATATAACTGCATAAGTTCTAATCCATAAACCTAGAATGGATTAAAACCAAGAAATTTTTAGAATCTGCTAAAATATTAGAGCAGCACAATTGCATTTTCCTGTATCTGGAAAAGAAAACAGATGTTGCATGAATGACTGAATACAATACAATACAATACATCTTAAATATAATGCTGGAGAATGGCAAGGACTTTGATCATAGTCCAGATTTATTAATTCCTTAGTCCTCATTTATCATATCTACCACTGTCATCTTTTTCAGGAAATGGAAGTGTTTGCTTAATTTTCCATCAAAAATTAAAACTACACTTTTTCTGGTATGGAAAGTCATCATTGTTTCTGAAATTACTCAGTGTTCTGTTTCTTGAATTCATCACTGAAGCCCTCTCTCAGCTTCAGCAAATAACCTTTTCTCTGTAGTGAGAGATAGAAAAGGAGGGACCATCACCACAAAAGCCTTCTCAGTGAGCCAGTGTAACTGAACAGGATACCAGCTTCCACTGTACATGTACAGGACTTTCTGGAGGCAGAAAGCTATTTTGTCTCCTACTTAGAAATGAAAACTATAAGTGCATTATCCAAAAAGGAGGAACTGTGGAAGTGCAGAACTTAAAACTTAGTACTTTTAATAATTTTCAGATATGTTCTCGAGTGCTGAACCTCACTGATCTACAACACTTGCTACAGTAAGTGTGTAGTGACACTTACTACAGTAAGTGTGTGCTGATGTGTGGGAAGGAGTTTGTTACTGCATGAGTGTCATTTAGCCAGTCTGCCCCTGTGCCTACTCTTTCTTTAGTAAATGGGTACTCAGTGGTACATCTGGGCTGAGAAAAACTGAGAGGAAATGAAAAGGGGAGAAGTTCTTCCATGTATCTGTTAAGATGAGGCATCCTTAATAACAAAGACCTTTGTAACGTTGGTGGGTTGTATTTGTACTTTCCTATATTTCTTCACAGTACTGGACTAAATTCTTTAATTCAAGGACTATGCTCTAACCTAAATATCAGGTTGATGATGGTGGTGCTCAACTTGTCATTCTTTTCCCCTTTTTCTGGACTAAGATACGTACCAGATAATCTCTGGAAGACAGCAGAATTAATCAATGCACTTCTCTGTGAGAATTTCTCAGCAGGCTGGCAGCAGGGCAGATCTAATAGTTCAATAAATGCAATCCCCACAGGACTGGGAGCATGGACAGAGTGGTTGGAGAGCTGTGATTGCACAGAGAAATACAAAAGACATCTGAAAGGTTTCTCAGCTTCCTTTTTCTTTTGTTTTACTTCCCTTTCAGAAAGGAATCTTTGGCAACTGTTGCTTTTATTGGCTTATAAAGTTTACTTTACTAGCCACCAGATATATCCACTGGAATAACAAATATCCTTGTCTTTGTACTTTAATTATGTTGGAGAACACCATTTAAAATGGTTTGGGATGAGGCATTTGTAGAAACAAGATCTTTCTGTATTTCTGAAGTGTGACTCACATGTGCTAAGTGACAATCACTCAGGAGTAATTACTTACTTTTAATGACTGTATTTATAGATGGTTAAATGGAAATGCTACATGTCTGAAGTCCTGGAGTTGCCACATCTAGTCATTATCAGCTAATTATTTTCAGTACTTTGACAACAGGCAGAAGAGAGACATTTTTCAAAAGCTACCAAGGCACAAGTGTATATTAATGTGACAACTGGTCTTTCACACAACTTCCAAAATGTAACTGCATTATTTTCAATGGGAATACTGCAGGAAAATTAAAATAATGTAATGATTGGAATATGCATAATTCACATTTTTTAATTTAATTATCATCAAAAGTTTAGCTTGTGCTTCTTCATCTGGAATAGAAGAGGATTTGCATCATGTGACAATGTCTTATAGAGAGCAGGGTTCATAGCTAATGTAGAACAGATCTACTGAGTGAAAAACTTGCTGTGTCTCAGTCTGCCCAACTGGAAAGTGAAAATATGCTACTTAATAGAATGTCTTTTAGATTCCTGATGTGCTGGCCTTGGTGTTTTGTGGTTACATATTGATCCTTGGGTTGGTTTGACCTAAGGAAAGGTGGTATGGCACGTAATGGTCTCAGGTGTGTGAAATAATTGTCTGTAGTTGATATAAGAAAAATTTGTGTTCTGCCAAAATTTCTGTAAGTATTAAGTTCATTGTCAGAAAAGACAGTTATTTTGAAATGGCTCAAATAGCAATTTGAAAGGAAAGGCCTCATAATGTGTGAAATCAAAGTCTCTTGAAGATTTCTGAATTTGTGAGCTTGATCTATGGTGCAGTAAGGAAACCCCGAAGAAAGAAATAAAAGTTTTGGCTCAGCTAAAGGATCTTTTGTATGTACCTGGCAGGTGAACAGAGCTGGAATGTTGATTAGTCTCACAATCAACCAGCATGAGAGCTTCTGACTGATGGGCTATGAAATTATACAAGAAAGGAGATAGAAGGTGCATGGCAATCTAAATTTTAGGTAAGGGGAAAAAATACTTTTTTTCTGCTTTGAAAATCAAGGTAGGAATGAAACTTTAGTCTCTGAATCTCAAAGTATTTGTCATATGTGCACTCTGTTTGCTCTGCAATGTGTCTCGGCTCTCCGTGAGAGTAGAGTAATACTGCAGCCATATTTCAGGGGAGTTTGCATGCCACATAAAGAGAGAGCAGAGTTAAGGCTCAGAACTGACATGTGCCTCCTAGAGACAAGCTCTTCCTAGAGGGACGTGCATCCTGATGGTGTGATGTGGTGCTCCTGGCCTTCCTGCCCATTCTGCAAATGACTAGTGGGGCTTTAAGAAGGAATGTGCCTATTGGTAAGTTTTTGCCAATATGTGGTCAAATGCTTTGCTGCACTTCATAATGTTGTATTTAGAAGAACTTGCATTATTCTAGTAGTATGAAAACAAAATATTTGAAAATAATTAGACTGGTATTAAGAAAGTATACTTAAAATTTTGTTAGTTGTCTTAGGCTGCAGGCAAAAAATGTTTATATATTTTTCCTGCAAATATATATACATATTTTAGGCTCTTATTAGAATATTAGCATTTATCCCAATTTTACTGCCGAGACCAAATCATAACATCAATTTGAGAGAGCAGGGATGAACCGATTGTTCTGCTTCTATAGGTGGGACTTTGTGTTAGTTGTTTTCCTTTTGGGTTTTTATCTCCCCAGTTCTGACTGGGGAGATAAAAAACATGTGACATTAAAAAGGGGTAGAATTCATAACAGAAAGCCAAGACTCAGAGTAGAAACCTTGGTTAAAATAGGGAGGATGATTGGGTTAGTATATAACAAGGAACAGAGGAGCTATAAGACTTTTATTGCAAAAATAATTTTAATAAGAGATAATGGAAAGAGAAACAAGGGAAAATAGAAATAAAAGGAATATCCATGTAGCTGAGAGATCCCCTGAATATTCTTGCTAATCAGGCTATATTCAAAATTTAACAAACCAAGTTTTCAAGCAAACATTTAATCAAATTCTTGGCGAAAGTGACACAAGTTTTTGCCAACCCTCATTTTTTGACTGGTTCTTATTTTTAGTATTGTTTTTAGAACTGTACTTCCTGCCATTCTGTCTCACAAGTTGTAGTTCCATTAAAGAGCCATTACCTACCTTTCAGAATGTACACACTGCTCCTTGTTCCCAGTGTAAACAAAGTGAAGTTTATCCCAGTTGAAGTGGATATGCAGCAAAGGTCTTATAAAACAAACTAACATCTGTACTGGCAAAATAACAGATGGCTCTTATCTGCTTTCTTCATGTTTGTAGAGAGGATCTGGTGGGAAAGACCATTCCTGTTGGCAGTCTTTGATCTTAATACCTCGTGTAAACCAGTACAACAGGGAACATCTGTCCTCAGTGGCTCTGACAAGTGGGTGTGTGTGAGACCTGCTTAACATCAAAACTCTCTGGGTAAAAATGATGCAGAGAGAGCTGGAGCCCACAGTCTAATTTGTATTTTGCTGCTCTTTTTGGTTTTCAGCACTGAAGGTGTACTTATTATTTGAGAAATGTTTTCCTTATCCACCTATGCACAGTAGATTTTAGATATCTTCCAAGAATTTGTGTATACATTTATTGTTAAGGTACCAAATTCTAAGTGATGCTATCTTTACAGTAAAAGTAAGGCTACAAAGCCATGCAGAGTATCATGCACATTAAGGTAAACACCACTCACAGCACTGTGTATCTTGTTATTTCTATTCAATTTTTTTTTTCTATTTCTCCTGTGACAGCTCTCTTGATCATTCTCTCTCAGAAAATTGTCTCCCATCTGTGCCATTGCTGACAAACCCAGTTTAAAACCGGGACAGAATTGCCCCTCAGAATATTACATGAGTTTTCTTGTGTTAAAAGTACATAACGAGTGGTAACTAGCCAGGAAATAAGAATCTCTATAAAAGCCATTAAAATATTATCAAACCAGCTTGTATCTGGTTTGAATCTATGTCTTAACTAAAAAGGACATTTTGGCTTCTATACATATTATTCTGAATTGTGCTTTGGGCACTTGGGGACACTTTGGTGTGCACACTGTATATCTGTTTTCTTGATTGCCAATAAGCTAGGATAGAATATATGTGATTGTAGTTTAGTGCAATTCTAGAAATACTTAACAGTCTTTGGGACATTACAATTCTTTTCTTTTACATTTCTCTTCATCATTCTGCTAAAAATTGTTTAGAGAAATTAAAATAATTCATGTGTGGGAGATGTCAGGAAAGTAAAATGAATATGTAGAAATTCAGAGAGATCTAAAAGATTATAGTCTTTTCATGACTTTTCTGAGCTGGGGAAGGTTAAATGTAGTTTGTGGAGATAGTAAATAATAATGGCCATATCAGAATGCATTGAAGTGAGGAGCAGGGAAGATTATATTAAACATGGAAATATGCTCATTCTGCTCATGCACTAGCATCTTCTATGAAGAAGAAAATGTAATTTTTCTTAGCTTTGCAATTACTCACTGTGCAACATTTGTATCTAAACAAATCTACATCTTGGTGGGGGCTTTAACTTGTCACAAAAATCTTTGTCTTTTCTTTAATCAAGATTTTAATAGTATCTCTAAAATGGATTTTAAAAGGTAATTTTTCAAACCATTCAGTTTTGGGAACATTTCTCAAGATAATTAAATCTTTCACTACCGAATAATTCATCTAAATCTGACACTATATAAATATTTCAATCACTTTAGGGTCCAGTGCAATTGGAGATTATTTATTCTACTGTAGCAGAATATTTACAGAGCAAGAATTAAGCATGTAAGCAATGTCATATTTTAGAACTTCCAGATATGCAGTCAGTTATTAATGTTGTTCTTTATCTCAAATATATTGAACATTTTTTCTCTACTTAAGGGCAGTTGGCTTGGTTCTAAACAAGGCGTGTCTGTGGCTCAGGACTGCTCAGAGGCACTGAGATTCTTGCCCATTTGGGAATACATAAATATGCACTCATGCCTGAGTTAGAAAATAAACTTTAGTTCAAGTTTTCATGCTATGTCTTTGAGATATCACACAGCAGAGGTCTCACTGGAATAAAGAAAAGAGAAGGTCTCTGTGGGAGACTAATGGCTTCTATGACCTTGATCTGCTCTGTGCTTACCATAAGGCAAGTCCCAATTTGACCCTGCAAATTTAATTTAATTTCAGAGTCATGGAGAGCTGTATTTTAATTTTATTTCTCCATATTCCTCTCACTTCTTTGTTCACTGTATTTTGTTTTAATGTATTTCTAGATGAAGGGGAATTGAATTTATCTTACTAGAATTTGAGTCTGTCTGTATCAACAGAATTTATGGGTTCTGCAGTTAAGAAGCTTGAACCAAAGGGAAGAAGCTAATCAGGCTTGATTGAATGCACTCATATATATTGAAGATTGGATAGCTGGGGCATCAAGAAGAGAGACACATGCACATTTGGTGAACTGACCTTCATGAAATGATACCAAAAGTATTTGTCATGGACTGACTACTAACTGGGTTCTACGACAGGGTTTCTAACTTCCTGTCAAAAAAAGTGTATAAAGAGCTGAAACTACAGAAATATTTGGTAACTAGTGACCCATAAGAGGTAAAATTTAATTAGAAAGAAGTTTCTAAAACTCCCAATTTCCTCATTTTCCTCAGGAGTAAACCAGATTTATATTAATCAACTTATTACCATGTCTCTCATCCCTATATGGAGTTACTGGAAAAACAGGTAGTCTACCCTACTATCTAGAAGCTACAGGAAAAGCATGCTTGCAAAAAAAGATGAATACACCTTAAGAGGCAGTTGAGATACTGATAAAATTATTGGAAATAGCTACTGCTGACAATTCTTAGAGAAGCTATTTTAAATGCTGAAAGATCAGTGATGGGATAAATTCCCCAGGAAAAGCTAAAAAGATCCATACACGAGTGATGTTTGCTGATGGGCTTTAAGGGTTACATCAGCTAAGGGAGATCAGTGGTAAAACTCCAGAGGTCCATGGAGTGCTTGTATGCAGAAATTCCAGGGACTCCTGTCCTTGCTTTCCTTAGAGTTGTGGCTACCACGGGGTGCAAACAAATGCCAGGGAGAGACTGTACACAGAGAGCAGAGGCCATAAAATACACACACACACACACACACAGCTTTTGTTCTGTACACCCCTGTGTGTCCTTGCACCAGCAGGGTTAGAGGCTCTCATGCACCTGGAAACACATTCTGCAAAACAACACTGCTGTCTCGGGGTTAGATGTTGTTCTTTGTCTGTCTTTGATCCAGTGTTCTTCCAGCTGTGTCAGGCTGCTGGATAATCTCCTGTGACTGCCTCTGATCTGTCATAAGAACTTGTGTTTTCCATCAGTTTGTAGGTTTCAGTCTCTGTTCCCAGAGCTAATTTTGCAAGCTATAAGAATAAAATGGGCAATATTTTCTATAATATTTAAATCAGAACAAGACCAAAAGCGAGGATAAACTTNGGTGGGAGGAATGATGAAGGATGTAATATTTGTACATCTGTGTGTCTCACAGATAGATGGTAAGACCATGACATTTGTTCTTGGTTTTACTGGAGTTTTGCTGCATGACCCTGCTTCACGAGTCTGTCTCAGCTTCCCCATCTGTCCAGTGATGCTTGTAAAACACTTTGAGATGTTGTGGTGAATAATGTCACAGGAATTAATAATTCTCAATTCAGAGAAAGTAAGAGGCGTATAAACTTTGGGAGTAAATGCTGTGCTGAAATAGTGTAATTGTGTGTGACAATAGTCCCACACACAAGGACAGATAATGTGCTCATGGTATCATTATACAGATGATACAGATAGATGATATAGATATAGATATAGAAGATATAGATACATAGATAGATATAGAGATGATATAGATACAGATATATAGATATAGATAANATATAGATATAGATATAGATTAGATATAGATATAGATATAGATATAGATATAGATATAGATATAGATAGATATAGATATAGATATAGATATAGATATAGATATAGATATAGATATAGATATATGAGAGCAGAGGTCTATTTTATAATTTCCACTGCACTTCAACTACGCATTTTCAGATGACTTGAAACTTTCTGGTATTAAGGCTGTGCTCACAGAAAGGTTTACTAAAACAATTAAATTTCGGTTCACGTTTTCCAGAGTTATAATTATGTACTTTTCCCTTCTGTGTCCTTTTACTCAAAAAAAAAAAAAAAAAATTATTAAATGCTACTTGGCTTTGGATGCAGCCCAGGACATGACTGGCTCTGTGGGCTGCAAGCACACACTACCAGGTCATGTTGAACTTTTTGTCAACCAACAGCTTCAAGCCATTGTCCCAAGGGCTGCTCTCAATCCATTCTCTCTTTTGCAGCCTGTGTTTGTGCAGGACCTTGTCTTGCCCTGTTGAACTCCATGAGGTTTGTGTGGGCCCACCTCTCAAGCCTCTCAAGGTCCCTTCTGTCCAGTGTGTCAGCTGCACCACACAGCTTGGTGCCATTGAAAAACTTGCCAAAATATGCTAAATCAATTGCAACACCCTGGATGGTTTTGTTCTTTGTATTTAGCTATAGTAACAACTGCATATGTTGGTAATGTGTAAATGTACTTAAACTCCTAAATTCTAGTTCTAAGAAAGACATTAAAACTTACTTTAAAATAATGTAGCATGAGTTTACATTTCCCTTGAGAAAATTTTATGTAACATTGTCAGTAATTCCCTGCTGAAATAATTGCTGCCAACATTTTGCTTCTGGACTTGTGGATTCTGTTAGCTTTTGACAAAAAAGTTCTCTTTTGCTAACTGAAAGTTGCTGATATGAAAATGACTATTACAATCTTCATGAATTGCCTTCCTTTTTTTAATTAAAGGTTTTTAAAGTAACCTCATTTTGGGTCTGGAATATAAGATGATAACTGGCTATACTTTGCTGAGATAATTCCCTTCATTACAAAAATAGTAACAAGAGAAGGTTTTTATAAATATCAATAGATTAGAGTCATGCACACTGTCAGATGAAAGGTAGTCTTCATATTTTCAACCTGATTCGATTAAATACTCTTCTTTAAAAGCAAGTCCAAATCATGTCTTATGGTGTTTTGTTTCTACTAATTTGCTGCAGTCATCGTAGCTCAGACAGCTTTACTGGTTATTAACTTTTTGAAGTAATTTAGATGTTAATTTTTCTTCCTTGCAAGAGAAAAATAATTGCAGTATACATGAGCATAAAATTATTCAGAGTAGGTAGAAATAAAAGGACATGAAAAGAAAAAGAAATAATTAATAATTGTGAACCTGTGGTGTTTCTCAGTGCTCAGACAGCCAAGTCACCAGTTTAAAAAATGTGCTACTGGGATTTTTCATTCAGTCACACATCGCATCCTTCTCTCCTCGTTGGCATGTTGCAGTCTGGATGGGTGGACAAGCAGATGAGTAGGAGAAGGGTTTGAATGCTCACACCCAGAGGAGGGGGCTGTACTCTGCTGGGTGTCAGGAAGACAAGCAGCAGCACAGAGTCTTGGGCCCCCTCCTGTGCAGGTTTTTAACTAGAGGTGTGGCTGAGGCCATGGAGAGCTGGCAGAGCAGGTGTGCAGCTGGCACACACCTGGGGGAGGAATGGCCTGGTGGGAACCACCTGGAACTCAGCAGGGCCAGGGGCAAAGTGCTGCCCTGGGAGGGACCAGCAGAGCGGGCTGGGCACTGGCTGGGGAGCAGCCCTGTGCCATGGAAAAGCCATGGGAAAGCCATGGAAAAGCCATGGAAAAGCCATGGGAAAGCCATGGAAAAGCCATGGGGGTCCTGCTGGGCAGCAGTGGCATGTGGGCAAGGAAAGTGCCCTGGCAGCTGTGGGAAATAGAAAAGGTATAGTACTCACAGAAAGTTGTGTGAAAGTAAATCTTAGGGTGGAGAAATGCAAGAATGATGAAGATGCAAGGACAAGAAACAATAGGGCTGTGAGCTGTGTAGAACAGGCTTTAGAAAATACATTAAGTAAGATAGTAAAAATACTGTAAGTTTAATAATGAAGCTTTATCCATTTTAATTACATTATACATTTATATATTTATAAATATATATTGTATATATTGTATATTTATTATCGAGTAATTTATACATTTTAATTAGCTTTATGCATTACAAATAAGCATTGTTAGAAGTAAAATGTACATGTAACTATACTAATTTGCTAGAGCCAACACTTGTCAGCTTTTAATATTATCTTATTGGCTAAAAAAACTTAAAAGACCATGCTGAAGCTGTTCCATCTCCCTTGCTTGGTTCTGTAAAATGAGGCTGATGATTGTGATGGAATAAAAGCTTTGAGACAGCTGCTCCAGCATTCCTGTCCTGGTGTTTGTGTACATAGATATATGTAAATATAAGATTAGAGAAAAAATATCCCAGAACCAACAGGCAGCAAGTTGGGCAGTGACCACTTGGGCTGTGTGAACAGGAGCACAAGCAGTAGAGCAAGGAGAGGGAATAATCCCCTCCACCTGGCACACTTTACAGGGCATCTGTGTGGACAGAAATCTGGAAAGCAGCTCTTCTCATTGCCAAAAGGAGTACAGCACATCTGGTGATATGGAGGAATAAAAAACAGTTTTTAAAAATTGAAATGTTAGGTTTTGTGCTTTAAATGGTCAAAGCATACACAGTTGTTTCTATTTCCCCAAAGAGCCATACTTATGTCATTTTTCCACCACAACCAAAAGTGAAAGAAAACCTCATTTGAATCCTCAAATCATTTCCTCAGATGCTTCCACAAACTTCAGTAGCCTTTACTATATCTTAATTGGATATATGAATGCCTTATAAAGTGCAAAGAGAAGCTTTTTTGCTTAGTCTATCAATCTGAAAATTCAAAAGTTCAAGAAGCAGTGTAAGTACCCTCTGAAATATCATTTAAGAAAAACCCTTATGCTTCCTAAATTAATTTTCACCTTAATTTCTCAATATATGAGTGGAAAATATTAACTTGTGCACTTTCTGATTGCTGCACTGATCAAAAAGGGAGGAGTAATTTTTTAAGTCTCTTTGAAGAATAATGAAAGCAAATGAAAGATGAAGGAATTTGATAACATCAAAAAGAATTATAATTTGATGATGACCCTTCTGTTTTCTACTGGTCCATTTCCTGTTCAGGTTTGTATGTTCTTAGGCATACTTTGGATGGATGGATCCAAACTATAGCCATGGATCTACATGCACAATGAGAGCAAGCAAGTTTAAAACCAAATTTCTTGGCAAATTTTAAAGTTAGTTAGTTTCCCTGACAAACAAAACAAATTTAGAATTAATGCCATGATGCCTCTAATTGTTAGTCTTCTGCTGCATTTCTGGAATTTATTGGATAACTGTCATGTAAAATACCATCACGAGTTTCTGTTGTGGATTACAATATGATTACATGCAGTGTATAATTTTTTAAATTATCAAATCTGCCGATTTATTGCAGATAAATATTTAATTGGCTCTTTTAATGAAAATAAAAAATCATCTTTCTTGGATTGCTCATCTCTGGTGGACTGTTTTTGACTTGACAAAGACGAGACTGTAATTAACTCTGACATGGTACCACTGTTGGTTAAAAGATTTTCCTGAGTCAAAGCAAGCCCAGACCAGTAACCATGGTGCACTCAGCAAAGCAGAGGTATGGAACAGGCTGCTCCTTTTGTTTTGGGTTTTTTGATTGCTCTGCTACTCATACTGACCAGAAATGTAATGGTCTACAAATGTAGAGTTGCATAGCAACAATGAGTAAAACACTGTGAGTCCTTTTAATTTTGTTGTATTTGTCATCATAGAACTTCTGTGATGTTTACATGTGAAAAACAATATTGGGTGTTTTTAATATCCATAAAAGCAAAAGGATCCAGAACAGTTTAGACCAGAGCTATCCATGACACCAGCATGTCAAATGACTGTTGAATGC
Organism: Buphagus erythrorhynchus; assembly: GCA_013400855.1. Classification (NCBI taxonomy): domain Eukaryota; kingdom Metazoa; phylum Chordata; class Aves; order Passeriformes; family Sturnidae; genus Buphagus; species Buphagus erythrorhynchus. The sequence goes on along the minus strand of VZTT01024849.1, from coordinate 60,395 downwards.
ATTGTTTGAATTGTTTCGGGTTTGTTTTGTTTTGTTTTGTTTTGCTTTGCTTTGGGGTTTCTTTTGTGGTTTTGTTTTTGGAGTTTTTTTAACAAAACAGTAGGCTATTTACACTCTAGCTTCTCCCGATTTTCTTGGAAAATAACAGCATGTAAAACCACTTTCTTCTGCATTCTGAAATGACCTTGTGGTACTGATATGCTAATATATTCAAATGAGACATTATGTTTCAAAACCCAGTAGCAGAGATTAAAAAATGCCAATATACTAAAAATAGAAATATTTTTGAAATGCGGGGGTATAAATTTAACTGTGTTAACTAACCTAGCAGTCAGGTTGTGAAAATACATGTTCTGTCAGGACAGCCTGGGAAGGTTGGGGCCACAAATGTTTCTGCAGTAGATGCACTGTTTTTTTGGGAGAGATGAATGGGATTAGTTCTGTTATAGAGTAAATCCTGAGATCCTGGGTCAGTTCCACCATCAGCCTGAGCACTGCTGGAAATGGAGCTCAGCAGAGATGGGCAGAGCACTGATACAGCTTTGCCCCCAAAGGCACAACCACCCCCTTTTCTGTGTCCACACCACACTCTGTGCATTGCAGACCCCTTTCCTCTCTTCCCATGGCACGTGGAACAGCAAAGTGCCACAACAAAGCTCCAGCCCTGAGAGCAGCAGCACAGGTCCAAGAACACCTGCCCAGGTTTGCTGTGCCCCAGCCAGCTCTGAGGCTGCTGCTGGTCTTCATCACAGGCTTAGCTTGCCAGTCAAGACAAGAAGTAATAGTGAATTGGTCTCTGAATAATTACTTTTTAGTCCCAGAACTGAGTATCCCAATAAATATCTGTTTGTTAAATATTATGGTCAGATCCAATTTATTTTGGGGGTGAAGGCTGGATAACTTTCATAGATAAATCTAAGTTTATCACCAGTAGGTAGCAGGAAGAACGTTGTGGTCCTGTAACATTTTTGTAGTTGTGAAATATTTCCTGATTTACCCGTTGGCAGGAAAGAGCAGAGAACTTCTAGTTAGGGGTGGGAAGGAAAAAAAATAAGAAAGAAAGTGTAACTACTTCTGTCCTCCATCACTGATCTTAAACACAAGTTCAGGTTTTTTCAGATCAGGCAGTTCTTGTGTTGCTTATTATAGGTTAACAAATTGGATCAAACTTGTAGTTTGCCCTGCAACAAAATGCCACCAGTGGCTCAATGCAAGTAGTAGTAGGCCAACACCAGTTCTTGAAAGGAAAATATACTAGCATTTAAATATGGTTTTTCTTTTCAAATTATGTCAGTCTCTAAATCAGCCCTTTCATGAGAGAGTGTAGCGGTCCAGGATTTTTGTTGAAAGGATCTGAATTTTTCTGTTTCCCCTATAGGTTACTACAGATGTAGAGGGTTTTGACTTTTTTTTATACAAGATCTTAATGATTAAAATTATATATGTAGGGTGAAATGTAGCTGTAAGGTGGATAAATATAGACAGCAATTTAAAAATACAATAATTCAGAGCAGCTTGTTTACATCTTCCCTCAGAATCTGAATTTAATACAGCTTAATAGAATTAATTACCTTTGTTCATCCTTTAGTTATTTTGATTTATTATGGATAAACTATAAACCTTTAATCATCACTGAAATTTTGGGATTATGTGCATGGCTTACATGAAAACATTTTTTGGTCTCTTTATAACTAGTGATTAGCTAGTGATGCAGCTACCATCAAAACAGTATCATATAGCAGAATAGCAGAATAATTTCTAACCTCTTTAGGAAAAATTTACTGCATCAGATACAAGTGTTTATTCCTTTAAAAAAGCTGAACATGGTGTCAGCATGATTTTTGTACCTTGTCACTTGCCAGAAAGTTATTGGATCAGTGTTATCAATATATGCCTAGAACAAAAACATTTGGGTATAGTTGAGAAGGGTTATTATTTGGATTTAGGTTTTATCAGATTTTTTTTTCCTAGTTCTTGTTGCATAAGCACCAGATGAATCAATTCAGAGGCATCTAGAGTATTTGAAATATTATGAACATGCTTTTTAATTGTCTCTGTGTTTTGACAAGAAAATAAGAAAAGAAAATGTTTATTAAGTTTTCTTGCCTGTTGAAAAGTCTACTGCCTGAGCACTTTGTTTGTGATAAAGAGCAGTAAAACTTCATGGTGTATGTAATAGGGAACTATGATTTATACTTAGAAGGCATTGTTGTGACTTTTCTGGGCTCTACTTTCAATAACCTGAAAATAAATTTAACTAGTACTCAAAACATTATTGTGCATAAACTCTCTCTCATACCCCCTCGAAGTCAGAAATGTTCCACATAGTTTTTCTATATATGAGAGTTTTAGGCTGGGCAGCTTCATGGGAGGATTAATATTTACTAGATATTTTTGAAGAGTGATAGCTAAGTTGTACATGCAGGATTCACTAATTAATAATACTTAATTAAATTTTATTTTTAAATCAATAAAAATATTGAATTTTAATAGTAATTATTTTAAATTAATTGATTTGTTAATTAATTCACTAATTAAGAATAATTAAATTTTGGAACTTTTTTTTTAAACCTAAGATTTTTT